>PVJI01019492.1:0-30940 GCA_004026765.1 Micronycteris hirsuta | reverse complement strand
GCAAGAAGGGGCTGGAGAGAAGTATTCCAAGTCATGAAAGGCAAGGACCTACATCCAAGAATACTCTATCCAGCAAAGTTTTCATTTAGAATGGAAGGGCAGATACAGTGCTTCTCAGATAAGGTCAAGTTCAAGAAGTTCATCACCACCCAGTCTTTATTGTATGAAATGTTAAAGGGAGTTATATAAGGTATGGAGGGGAGAGGTTAGGGGAGAGGGTGGGAATGGGGCACAGAATAGGTAGCATAAATGGGAGGTAGACAATAGACAGGGCGAGGTTAAGGATAGTACAGGAAGGGCAAAAGCAGACGGACTTATGTGTATGACCTATGGACAAAACTAAAGGATGGGAAAAGGGGGGGTAAGGGGATGGGGGGCAAGAAGGGGGGAAAGTGGGACAACTGTAACAGCATAATCAATAAAATATAATTAAAAAAAATGAAAAAAAGATAATAGCAAGTCTTGGTAAGGATGTGATGAAATTAGAATCCTCATACACTGCTGGTGAATCTGTAAAATAGTACACCTGCTTTGGAAAACAGTTTGGCAGCCCCTGAAAATGCTAAACAGAGTGATCATATGATCCAGGAATTCCACTTTTAGTATATAGCATTTGGGTTCTATACCGTAGTTCCACTGTGTGTGTGGGAGGTTCCCCCAACACCACCTGGCAATGCTCTATGACACCAACTGGGTGCCCTACAATTCCATTCAGTTCTAACACTATCTACCAAGAGACAGCATCAGATTCCACAGGCTAAGGGCTCATTCCCACAAGAGTGCTCTGCATTTCAGAGGCTGATCACAAGCCCAGGTTGTTACCTGTACTTCTGCCCAACTGGCTACAAGATTGGGAGTTCCAGTGACCTCCCTCCAACTCAGAATGCCAATAGTCAGTCCAGGTTATAAATCAAGCCGGCAGACCCCACCTACAGCTCCTAGGCCTGACAGGGTGATCTGAAATGTGGAGTGCCTGGAAGGGTCAAGCTGCTCTTAGGTCTCCAGGTGAGCCAAAGATCTTTATCTTCCAAGGCTGGCTTGTTAAACTCAGTTCAGCTCTGAATAGGCAAACTCAGCCCCAGCCAGCCCTGGTACAAACCATGAAGCTCAGGTAGATGCATGGAGGCTCTTTCTGGAACAGGCTTTGATAAGAAACAATACAACTTCCAGCTCCAGCTCCATTTGAAGATGGAGACTGACTCTTACTCACTTTTGAATTTCCTATGCCTAGAACATTTTCCAGCACAAAGGGATACAGCTAGTGAATGAGGACTTAAAGATCACTCTTTATAGTTATTTCTGAAAACACTTCCTCCACATTATTCCCTCCCACCTCCCCTCTGGTTACTGTCAGATCGTTCTTAATTTCAATGTCCCTGGTTATATTTTGCTTACTTGTTTCTTTTGTTGATTAGGTTCCACTTAAAGGTGAGATCATGAACTTTTTTTTCTAAATATATATATATATATATATATATATATATATATATATATATATACACACACACACACATATATATTCATGTTTTTAAAAAGATCACTCTTAATCCCTGTGGGTCTCAACTCTGGCTGCATTTTTTTAAATATACTTTTTAAAGATTTTATTTATTTATTTATGTTTTTAATACGTTTCTTTTTTATTCATTTATTAAGGTTGTATTTATTTATTTATTTAAGAGAGGGGAAGGGAGGGAGAAAAGAGAGGGAGAGAAACATCAATGTGTGGTTGCCTCTCACACTCCCCCTACTGGGGACCTGGCCTGCCACCCAGGGATGTGCCCTGACTGGGAATTGAACCGGCAACGCTTTGGTTCTCAGTCCATGCTCAATCCACTGAACTACACCAGCCAGGCCTCTGGCTGCATTTTAAAGCTTTAAAAAAAATTGTTAGATCCAGTTGCACACCAGAGCAGTTAAATCATCTTTTTGTTTTTGTTTGTTTGTTTTTAGTTTGTTTTCCTGTTTCATGGTATCCTCGATGTCATTCTTACATCTGGCTCAACGTTGACTTTCTGTGGGATATTTCTTATGACAACCCTCAAGTACAGGGTGGGGGCTATCATTCTTAAGGAGAATTCAATTAAATATTATGTTAACTGGATATCCAGCTTTAGATTCATATAAACTTCCACAAATTTATTGTATCTACTTTAATACATGCAGATGGTAAACATAAGCCAAAAACATCAAAAGCTCTATACTGAGAGGGAAAAAAGCCTAATTTCCACCCCAGCTCCCCAGAGGCCATTATTTGTACCAGCGTGTTTCCTCTAGGATACGTTTTATCTCTGCAGAAATCCACAGGTATGTGCTTATCTAGAATGCATTTTGGTAGACAGAACCCTCCTGTGCTTCCATGTGTTGGTAGATGGTTCTGGGTAGAAAATTAATTTAGGGTATGTTGCAGTCTATCTACCTCACAGTGCATATTAGCATATTATCTTCTTCCGGGGGAAATTCTGAAAGACTTTTTACAGCATTGGCATTTTCTGACAGTATATCTTGGTGAATGCTCATTCCTGGTCATTTGTGGTCTCTTGTGACATTTCCCCTATTCATGCATCAGCTACAGCAACCTGGGCTCACAGTCACAGAGAAAGGGCATGCAAGCAACACTAAAATGTCTGTTCTGGATTTCTGACTTTCAAACTACATCTCTGAGACAACAGAAAGAGAGATAAGTGTTTTGAATCTCAAAAGTCAAAGCCCCAGAGGACTCAGGGAAGGCAGTTTATGGCAGAAGTCATAGATTTGAATGAATGTAAGAGGATAATTATTTTCTTGCCCAAGGAGAAACTAAGACCCTCTGAATTGAAGAATGGAGAGAAAAGTCAGAGGCGAAGAGCGAGATTCGTTTTCGGTGCCAGTCACTGTCCCTGAGAAAGGGTATGCAGGATAGAATCCTGAAGTTAGTCTGAAGATTTAAAAGCAAAAGGACCTGTGCTCATTTCCCCTTGGTAACTCCAAGGAGAAACCAAATCTCATAAAGAAACCCTGGTCCAGGACAGCATGAAGAGTAGTAGTTAGAACTGGGTTCTGCTACAAGGGATGGAGACCCCACAATAAGGAATTTTATACACTTGGCGATTTATTTCTCTCTAAAGTAAAAGTCCAGGTTGGCTGTCCAGGGCTGGGAATGTACTCCACACTGTGTCACACCCAGGCTCCTCTACCTTGTTTGGCTTTAACATCAGGATCCAAGTTCTAGGCAGCAGGATAGAGGAAGAGACAGAGAGAGATCAAAGGAAGCCCCGCTAAGAAAGGTCTATGGGAGCTCCTGCATATTTCCATCACATTCATTTAACCAGAAGTTAGTCAAGTCATCTGGTATTAGGGGTTGAATTATGCCCTAAAAAGATATGTTGAAGTCCTAATCCCCGTGCTTGTGATTGTGACCTCATTTGGAAATAAAATCTTTGAAGATGTAATCAGCCCAAGATGAGGTCATTAAGGGTAGTTAGTACCTTATCCAATATGACTAGTATCCTTATAAGAAGAGGAGACACAGACACTGAGAGACACACAGGGAGAAGACAGCCATGTGACAAGAAAGGAAGAGATTGGAGTGTTACCCTTATAAGCCAATGAACTCAAGGATTGTTGGCTAACTTCAGAAGCTAGAAGAGGCAAGAGAAGATTCCTCTCCAAGAGCCTTCAGAGATAGAATGGTTCAACTGCAAACACCTTGATTTTGGACTTCTAGTCTCCAGAACTCTAGGACAATAAATTTCTTTTTAAAAAATAAATTGTATTGATTATGCTATTACAGTTGTCCCATTTTCCCCTCTTTATTCCCCTCCACCCTGCATACCCGCTCCCACTCTCATTCCCCCACTTTAGTTCATGTCCATGGGTCATACATATAAGTTCTTTGGCTTCTCCATTTCCTATACCTCCCCCTGTCTATTTTCTACCTATCATATATGCTACTTATTCTCTGTATCTTTTCCCCCTTCTCTCTCCCTCCCACTCCCCCACTGATAACCCTCCATGTGACCTTCATTTCTGTTATTCTGTTCCTGTTCTAGTTGTTTGCTTAGTTTGTTTTGTTTTTAGGTTCAGTTCTTAATAGCTGTGAGTTTGTTGTCATTTTACTGTCCATATTTTGATCTTCTTTTTCTTAGATAAGTCCCTTTAAACATTTCATATAATAAGGGCTTGGTGATGATGAATTCCTTTAACATGACCTTATCTGGGAAGCACTATATCTGCCCTTCCATTCTGAATCAAAGCTTTGCTGGATAGAGTAATCTTGGATGTAGGTCCTTGACTTTCATGACTTTAAATACTTCTTTCCAGCCCCTTCTTGCCTGTAACGTTTCTTTTGAGAAATCAACTGAGAGTCTTACGGGCACTCCTTTGTAGGTAACTGTCTCCTTTTCTCTTGCTGCTTTTAAAATTCTCTCCTTATCTTTTATCTTGGGTAAGATAATTTTGATGTGCTTTGATATGTTCTTCCTTGGGCCCAACTTCTTTGGAACTCTCTGGGCTTCCTGGACTTCCTGGAAGTCTATTTCCTTTGCCAGATTGGGGAAGTTCTCCTTCATTATGTTTTCAAATAAGTTTTCAATTTCTTGGTCTTCCTCTTCTCCTTCTGGCACCCCTATGATTTGGATGTTGTAACGTTCAAGGATGTCCTGGAGGTTCCTAAGCCTCTCCCCATTTTTCTGAATTCTTGTTTCTTCATTCTGTTCTTGTTGAAAGTTTCTTCCTTCTGCTCCAAACCATTGATGTGAGTCCTGGTTTCCTTCCCATCACTGTTGGTTCACTGTACATTTTCCTTTATTTCACTTAGCATAGCCTTCACTTTTTCCTCTAATTTGCGACCACCTTCAACCAATTCTGTGAGCATCCTGATTACCAGTGTTTTGAATGTGCATCTGATAGGTGACTATCTCTTCGTTGCCTAGTTGTATTTTTTCCGGAGCTTTGATCTGTTCTTTCAATTTGGGCCTTTTTTTTTTTTTTTTGTCTCCACGTGCCTGTTACATAGAAAGGGGCAGAGCCTTAAGTGTTCACATGGGTGCGGCAACCCACATTACTGTGTTGTGATGCTGTATGTGGGGGAGGGGTCTGAGATGGAACAGTGCAGCTTGCTCCACTCTCTGCCTGTTTCCAGTCACTTCCTCCACTACCCACAATCAAATTGTGCCCTTCTGGTGCTGATTCCCAGGTGGGTGGGTTTGTGTACATTCTAGGACCATATGGGTCTCTCCAACAAACTCTTCTGTGAGGCTTGGAGTTCCTCCAACTGCTGCCTCAACCCCCACAGGTGTTTTCAGTCAGAAGTTTTGAGGTTTTATTTCCCCACACTGGACCCCTGGGTTATGTGTCTGTCTTGCTCACCAGTTGTTCCTCCCAGTTTATCTGCACACAAATGTGGGACTGCTTCACTGGGTCCACCAGCTGCCACCTTGCCATGAGTCCTCTCTGCCAAAACTGTCATCTCCACCCCTCTTACCAGTCCGGATGAATGTTTCTTCTTTAACTCCTTGGTTGTCAGACTTCCATATAGTTTGATTTTCTGTCAGTCTGGTTGTTTTTAGTTTTTAAATTTGTTGTTGTAAGACAATAAATTTATGTTGTTTTAATCCACCCAGTTTCCAGTGGGGAAAGTGGCCATTTTTGAGTGATTAAGCTTTTCAAGTGGGATAATGACATGAGGAAAGTTGTAATCTGAGAAGACTATCTACCCAGGATGCCATCACAACACTTAGCAGCAGTATAGAAGCCAGTGGGGCCAGATTGTGAAGGACCTTAAATGGTAGTCTTCAGTCTTCTGAAGGTAAATATTACCCATAATGAGATGTCCTCATTTGCTATCTAAGGGGCCCTTGAGTCAAGTTCATGCCTAGAAGGAAAGTCAACAGACCTTTCTATCCTCATTCAGTCCATTTGTTATATAAATGAGCCAAAGGTGGCCTTTGTAAGTTGTTGACTTCTTCACTGTGGGCTAGTAAGACCCATTAGCTCAAAAGCCTGCCAGTGTGCAACTCCAATTTTTACATATCCCTTTACTTCAAAAATTGGCTCTCCAAAACAGAGTTTTAGCCATTTAGAGCTTTCCTGCTTTCTATACCCTGTGAAAAGTGGCTTACCTCATGTCTGCCAACCATAAATAAGATAGAGCCTAGTAGTTATAAGACCCCAAGCTGCCCTTCAACCCAGACACTCCTCACCATGCTGCTGAGAAACCAACTCCTCCCGAGATGTAAACCCCTCTCCAAGGCCCCTATCTCCTGGGAACCCCTTGCCCTCCTCCTTTTCTAGATGGTGCAGGTGCTCTGATGTTCTCATGCTATGGAGGACTTCCCTTCCCATCAGACTTGTTCAAGCACAACCTTGTTAAAGCTTGCCTGTTTCCACCTCTCGTGGTCAAACCTTTTCTTTGACCAGCCCCTAGATCCCTCGAACCTCAACACCATGTCCCTGTCCATGCCCCACTCACTCCTTCTTGGGACTGCAGCTCAGATAAGGGCTGAGGATCCTCCCCGAACCTGGCTCTACTCTTCTGTGTGAATCCTTTGATGCATCGGAGATTGCAGAAGAGGAGGGAACATGCTGAGAAGAGGGGGTGGGATGGATACCTCGCAGGAGCCTGGGGAGACAGCCCTAAGGCCTCAACTCCTAGCACTGGGAAGGGGCAGTTTTGGGGAAGTGGTCAGGGTGTTATCAAGAAAAGATATCCTCTTAGTGAAATAAGCCAGACAAATACTGCATGGTAACACTTATATATGGCATCTTTTAAAAACAAAATCAAACTCATAGAAACAGATGGTAGCAATGTGGTTGCCAGGGGCTAGAGGTGAGGGAAATATGGAAAAGTTGATAAAGGGGTACAAACTTACAAGGTGGATAAGAGGATCTAATGTAAAACATGGTAGCTATAGTTGAAAACTCTGTAATTGAAATTTTAAAGAGGGTAAAAGAGACAAACATATGAGGGGATAGATGTGTTAGTTAACTAGATGGGGCTTCCTTTCACAATGTATATATGTCAAATCACAATGATGTACACTTTAAACATCTTTCAATTTTATGTATTAATTATGGCTCAATGAAGCTGAAATTTAGGGCCACATCTGGCATAATCTGGTCACTGCATTTAGCACAAATGATTTCCTTCAGAGCAGAGACTGAATTGTAGTCTAGAATTCAGATTTAGATGCATCCTACACTGCCGTCTCCTTGAGGGCTGGAATCTTGTTTTCTTATTCATTACTGTATCTCCAGTACTTGGCACAGGCCTGGCTCATAGTTGGTTCCTTAATACATACTAAGAAAGGAAAGAAGGGAGGACTGACCTCCATTCACAGACTCTCCACCAAGCTGGACTGAGCCAGGTTCAATGGCCATCTGAGGAATAGCACCTAGACCTTCTGGGTCCAAAGAATTTTGATAAAGACACTCCCCTCCCCAGTGTCCCACTCCCTCATTGATGCCAGTGAATAAATGCCTGCCACGTAGGAATGTCAGCCTGGCTTCTGTGGCAACAGACCCACATTTTTCATTGTCTGCTGGCCGTCTCCAGCAGGACAAGTGGAGACAGCCTGGCATTCGGACTCCCTACAGTTGCACTCTAGCCAACCCCCGAGACCGCCCCCCGCCCCCCTCCTCCCACTGCCCAAAGCATACCTCAGTTGGTCGAATTGACTTCTCTGTTTTCCAGGATGGCATTTTCGTCCCCAGCCGGCCACCTGAGGCGTACTCCTCCTTCCCTGGGCGGAATCAGTGCAGCCTCTCCAACAAGTCTTCCCTTCTACCCTGCCCGGCCCAGTGGCCACCATTCCTAGAGCACATCACTGCTCCAGCTTTGAAACTGGATTCGGGAGGAGGAGCAGGTGGGGTCAGGGGAGAAGGGAATTTGGAGAGGTCACGAGAGAAACAGATACTCAAGAGAGGAAGCTGTGCCTTTCTACTACATCCCACCAACGCCAGCCCAGCTACTGTCCACGTTACTGAACTCCCATTATCTTAATGGTTGATATATATCCCTGGTAAAGGCAGGAGGGAGAACTGTGACCCCTCAGAGATCCGGGAAGCAGTTTCTGTGGCAACTGCTCTAGGAGAGGGGATCCCCAGGCAGAGGTTCCTGGAAACCAGTAACATGGAAACTAGTAACCGGAGTCTCCTTGCTGGCCACTCTCCTAAGGAGGCGCTGCGAGGGAGACGCCCAGCCCTGGTCGGGTCTGCAGTCCGGTGGTCTCTCTAGCAGTGTGTTTGCATCAGGACCTGGGATTAGCCTGTCCTTCTCTGGGCATATTTTTCTTGTGCAAAACTGGAGAAAAGAGACTGTCGGCAATGGTCGGCAAAGCATCTTCTGCTTCACGAGCGGCTTAGGTTCTAGGCCAGCATTGCCTCTGTTTTCAGTTTTCTCATCTGTAAAGTGGTGATATTGAGACTTGGAACCAGGAGTGGGAGCACAGGGCATTAGAGCTCCTGTAGTCCTGTGATTCCAAGACTTGAGGGGTTGGAGATGAAGGGACCTGCCACAGATTCCACAGTTAGGAAGTGGCTAGGTAAGAACTTAAGTCATTTCTAGCATCTAATCAGTCTAATCAACAAGGAACTGAATGATGTTTAGAGCCTGGTTTCCTCATTTGTGGTCTGAGGCCTGAGAACCGCTCTTTAGCAACGTGTTCCTAGAATTATACGAAATCACAGAAAAGTTGCTAATAATATAGCACTTAATAAATGGTCATTATAATGTCTTGAATTGATTTTTGGTAAAGAAAGAGTCTTATTAAATCAATATGTATTCTGTGTAGGGTTCCCATTATTATTCTGTTAACTGTTTCCTCTTGTGGCTAGTCTTGCTTCCCTTGCCTTTCCTTCTCACCTCCCACTCTCCCACTTGTTTAATTACCAGGGACTCAGCTTGCTTCCCTGTCATCCTAGTTACCTTATTACAGGACAGAGGGCCTGGCCCCAAGTGGGTCTGCCTAGGACCAGCTGGTAGTGTGTGGGCCTTTGATTTTCTGTAAGAAAGATTTCACAACATGAGTCCAGGTGACACTTTTATTAAAGCTGGGGACAGTAAAACAAGGAAGGGCTTAGCATAGAAGAAGCAACAGGAGAGCTTAGGCTGGGCTGCCTTAGCCCACTGGAAAGTCGGAGAAAAGGGGGCTTTGTGGACAGGGTCAGGGGATTGACTTGGGACAAGCTGCAAGCTGCCCATTGCCTAAGAGCTTAGGAGATGTGGGCCCGTGGGAAAAGAAGTCAGGTAGGGGGTGGGAAGGGAAAGGGAATGGCACTGGCTGCTCCCCAGAGGGAGAGCCACAAGCTGGGTCCTTTGTCTTGAGAGTTTTCTCTTTCTTATAGACGGGAATCTTAGGGTAGATCTCTGGGGAGTGTTCAGTAGAATATTCATCAATTTTCCAGGTGTGCCTTTTGGGTCATGGTCTCCACTGATGGGTCAGTGACAGGACAGGGGGTCTGTAGTCCTTGCAGTTGGTTCTGGTGTCCTCCACCTGGTTTGCTGCTTTTCTGGGCCTGGAGCTGAAATACAACTGAAGCCTAGATGTTATCTCCTGGAAGGGTACGTTTTGTATCTGGCTGTAATTGCTTAGCCAGTTTGTTCAGCTATCTGTTTCAGTTTCCCTATTACACTTGCCAAGGAATTTTCTTAGCTTCTTACTATCCTGTCTCAACCTCACTCTCGCCTCATCGAGGTCTATACCCCAACGGGGTGTAGAATAGGACCCTATCTATATCCGAGGCTCCTCCTATCTTCAACATCCCCAAAGACAAGGCCACAGAACTTTGCCACAATTAAGGGTTTTGTCATTTTTACTATAGGAACACAGTTGAATGTAAGAAAAATAAGGAACTAGGGGCAATTACGAAGCTTAAGGAAATGATCCAAGATGTAATGTGACTCCTCTGCCAGGCACTTAAATATTGTCATTCTTTTGGATACTGGTCTAAGCTCACTTCTCACCTCAAGTGCCATCTCTGCAGATAGTTTCAAAACCTCTGTGGCTAGCTCAGATCTTTTCTGACCTGTGAACTCAACCATATTGTATAATGTCCTCCTTCGTTCATTCAAGGAAATGGGTCTCTCCACTTCTCTGAGTGGGTCTCAGAAGGAATAAACAGTTAAAGACAAGTCCCACTTCTAATCTAACAGCCTGGAGGGTGGTGGACAAGCCTGCCCGCCTCTTCCAGCAGGAATGGGAGGGATGTTCTGTGAGAGAACCGAGACCCCAAATACACATTTTACTTGCTTGAATGAAGCTTTGAGATCCACTAGATGGTATGTTCCCCACTTCAGGAAGGAACTGAAAGTGGACCCCAGAGCAGTAAGACCTTGCTCCAAGAGTTCTCCATGTGGGTGGGCTAGAGAAGTCTTTCGATACTGTTCCTCTCCCTTTCTCACTCCTCTACTTAATTTAGGCCTTCTAGAACCCCAGACTCACAAAACTTTTTATGAAAGATATACAACTTACCTCTTCACACTCAGCTCTTATGGCTCCCTTTCTTCTCAAAATGTACCTTGAACTTTTTGCACATGCTGTTCCCTCCATTTAGAGCACACCCTGCTTCTCTTTCCAGCCCTGCCACCTACAATTTCACCAGGTAATTTGCTACTCATCTTCTGATATCAGCTTTGATGTCACTTCCTCTAGGAAGCCTCCCTGAAACTCAAAATTGGTTAAATATTCTTTACAGATGCATATCAAAGAGTGTAGGAATGAAAGTGACACAATGTCTAGAATTTGAAAGAAAGAAAGAAAGAGGAAAGAAGGTTATCAGGGTGACCACATTTTGATATTTATTAGAAGAAAATTGTTTTAAGAGAATTTGTCATACTATTCTCTCTACATTTCCATGTATTTGAAATTTTACCAATTAAAAAAAAGAGGAAAAGCATATATACACGTACACAAAATCTTGTGTAGGAGTGACAAGGCCAAACAAACCCAGACACTTCCACTTTTGCCCCTGGCCAATGTCCTATTCTTTGTTTTATAAGTGATTAGCTAAGATTAGAACACTTTGTCCCCTTGAAATCAGCTAGACACAGAGATAAACATTTCCTGTTTAGCTGACTGAGACTTTTCCTCATTGTAAAACAATCCCACAGTCCTCGCTGGGTAGCTAAGTTGGTTGGAGTGTTGTCTGTACCCCAAAAGGCTGCAGGTTCAACCCCTGGTCAGGGCATGTGCAGGAGGCAATGATCTGTTTTTCACATCAATGTCTCTCTTTCTCTCTCTGTGTGTGCCTGTCTCTCTCTCTCTCTCAAAAATCAATAAAAACAGCCATGACTGGTTGCCTCAGTTGGTTGGGCATCATCCTGCAAACTGAAGGGTCACTGGTTTGGTTCCCAGTCAAGGCACATGGCTGGGTTATGGTTGGGGGTGTCCAAGAGGCACCCAACCAATTGGTGTTTCTCTTGCACATTGATGTGTCTCTCCCCCCTTTCCCTCCCTTCCCTTCACTATAAAAATAAATTAAAAAAAACCTTTAAAATCAATAAAAATATATCATCTGGTGAATATTTTTAAAAAACTGTATTTTAGAAAAATCCCAACACTAAATCCCCCATACCTGTAACTTGTGTACTCTCTGTAAACAACTAGGGCAAAACCACACTACCTAGACTTTCTGATCTTCAGATTCAGGGTCTCTTCCTAATCTAACACATAGAATAAAATCAGTTTACTTACTTGTCTGGATTTTGTCTTTGACAGGAGTCCTTTTTATGTTTTCCACAGAATTCTTCTCCATCATAGATATCATGCTGAACTGTAATTGTCTGTCTGTCTGTCTGTCTGCCTGTCTGTCTTCCACAGTATCAAGCACAATACCTAGCATAAAGTAGATGCTCGATAACTATTTATTAAATTTTTAAAAATAGTCAATCTGTGACTCTTCTTTCTGGTAATGATGATCTAGCAGTCAGCATTATCTTTTATGCAGGCCTTCCTCCTTTGAAGGAATAATGTAAACCATATGTTTATTACAAAACGCTTATCTTCCTGTTCTCACAACATAACAGGTATGCCAGGACAAAGAAATATGGCCCAAATGAAAGAACTGATCAAAGCTCCAAAAATAGAACTGAGTGATGAAGAGACAGCCAACCTACCAGATGCAGAGTTCAAAACACTGGTAATCAGGATGCTCACAGAAATGGTTGAGTATGATTGCAAAATAGAGGGAAAAAGTGAAGGCTATGAAAAGTGAAATAGAGGAAAATGTACAGGGAACCAACAATGAAGTGAAGGAAACCAGGACTCAAATCAACGATTTGGAGCAGAAGGAAGAAAGGAACATTCAACCAGAATAGATGAAGAAACAAGAGTTCAGAAAAATGAAGAGAGGCTTAGGAACTTCTGGGACAACTTTAAATGTTCAAACACCCAAATCATAGGAGTGTCAGAAGGAGCAGAGTAAGTGCAAGACATTGAAAAGTTATTTGAAAAAATAATGAAGGAGAACTTCCCCAATCTGGCAAAGGAAATAGACTTCCAGGAAGTCCAGGAAGCTCAGAGAGTCCCAAAGACGTTGGACCCAAGGAAGCACACACCAAGGCACATCATAATTACATTACTCAAGATTAAAGATAAAGAGAGAATCTTAAAAGCAGCAAGAGAAAGGGAGATAGTTACCTACAAAGAAGTGACCATAAGGCTATCAGCTGATTTCTCAAAAGAGACCTTGCAGGCAAGAAGAGGCTGGAAAGAAGTATTCAAAGTCATGAAAGGCAAGGACCTACATCCAACATTACTCTATCCAGCAAAGCTATCCTTTAGAATGGAAGGGCAGCTAAAGTGCTTCCCAGATAATGTCAAGTTAAAGGCGTTCATCGTCACCATGCCCTTATTATATGAAATGTTAAGGTGACTTATCTAAGAAAAAGATCAAAACTATGAACATTAAAATGACAACAAATTCACAAATATCAACAACTGAGCCAAAAAAATACAACAAAAACAAACTAAGCAAATAACTAGAATAGGAACAGAATCACAGAAATGGAGATCACATAGAGGGTTATCAGTGGGGGAGTAGAAAGGGGAGAGAGGGGCAGAAAGTAACAGAATAAGTATTATAAATGGTAGGTAGAAAATAGACCATGAGAAGTTAAGAATAGTATAGGAAATGGAGAAGCCAAAGAACTTACATGTACAACCCATGGGCGTGAACTAAAGGGGGGGAATGTGGGTGGGAGAGGTGTGCAGGGTGGAGGGGAATAAAGGGGGTAAAATGAGACAACTGTAATAGCATAATCAATAAAACATATTAACAACAACAACAAAAGTTACCCAAGATTAAAGATAAAGAGAGAATCTTAAAAGCTGCAAGAGAAAAGGAAATGTTGCCTACAGAGGAGTTCTTATTAGACTATCAGCTGATTTCTCAAATGAAACCTTGCAGGCAAGAAGGGGCTGGAAAGAAGTATTTGAAGTCATGAAAGGGAAGGACCTACATCCAAGAATACTCTATCCAGCAAAACTTTCATTTAGAATGGAAGGACAGATAAACTGCTTCCCAGATACGGTCAAGTTAAAGGAGTTCATCATTACCAAGCCATTATTATATGAAATGTTAAAGGGACTTATCTAAGAAAAAGATAACAAATATGAACAGTAAAATGACAACAAACTCACAACTCTCAACAAATGAACCTAAAAGAAAATAAAAACAACAAAAACTAAGCAAACAACTAGAACAGGAACAGAATCAGAGAAATGGACATCATATGGAGGGGTTTCAGTGAGGAGGGGGAAGGGAGGAATGGAGGGGAAAGGTACAAGGAAGAAGAAGCATGGTTAGTAGGCATAAGGTAGACAGGGAGAGATGAAAAAATGGTATGGGGAACAGAGGACTCAAAGAACTTATATGTACAACCCACGGACGTGGACTAAGGGGGGGGAATGTTGGAGGGTTGGGGAGCGCAGGTTGGAGGGGGGATAGAGAGGGAAATTGGTGAAAACTGTAATAGCATAATCAATAAAAAATATTTTTTAAAAAAGGAGAAACATGCTTTCAAACCCAAGTGCTAAACAGATTGTGGTTATAATTAGGTTGGGTGATTTTCTGGGGTCCCTGACCATCTGGAGAAACAGGAGATAATAATGGGTGTTGAGAGGTAGACCTTTGAGAAAGTGCCAAAAATGAGGCAATAACTAAGGCAGCTGGAGGTCAGATTAGGTCTTTAAAAAAATTTTTTTTTAACTAAACTGGCCTTCCCACAGTTCAAAATTTGGCACTATTGTGCTCATAAACTCATGATGGGGTTACATGCCAATAAATTCATTGTAAGTTGATAAGTAAAAAAAAAACATTTAATATCAAACAGCATAGCTTAGCCTAGGCTGTCCTAAACATGCTCAGAACACTTATTTCGTCTACAGTTGGGCAGAATTACTCAGCACAATGAATATATTGATGAATATGGGTTGTTTGCTCTTGTGACCAAATGGCTCACTCTGCCCAGCATTGTGAGAGGGTATCCTACCACATATCACTAGGCTGGAAAAAGATCAAAATTCCAAGTGCAGTTTATACAAATATGTATCACTTTCATAGCAATGTAAAGTCAAAAAATTACAAGTTGAACCATCATAAGTCAAGGATGGCTGTAGACTCCATGGAAAATAGTTATCTGCCTTGGGCATGAAACCCTTTCACGCCCCTGCCCCCAATTCTTCCCTTCCCTGTGTCCGGCTTCTATCTGGGCCCAGTCTGGCCAAACCCAGCTCCTGAATGCAAGTGGCCCAAGCAACCATGTGGCCCAGATGGAATGACCACATCTCCTCCCAGTTTGCTGGTGTCACTCCCCATTTATGCCCGTTGTCCTGGTGTCATTACTAATACTGCCCCTTTCATTCTCCAAGGTGCCCAGCATGAGTGATAAATTATGTGTCCTCCTTACTGAGAACTTGACTGGAGTTTGTTACCTCAGCCTTGGCTTGGAGAACCAGAGTTCAGGGACACTGCACTGGTCCCAAAAGTTAAAAATGGATAGTGCAGAGGGGGGTTGAAATTGTTCAGCCAAAGGTAGAAAGATCCAGGAGGCAAAGATACATGCTCTGCTTCACCTCCATGTCCCAGTCACCCTGTTTGCTGAACACCCAAACTGCTGTTCCACATACTAGGAATCCAGATGCAAGAAGCACTGATTGTAGCCTGTGATCAGGAGAAATCAGACATTCATTCCCTCTAAGAAGCACTTACTGACACCCTTCCTTAGTGCCAGGAACAGACATAGAAACTGGAGTCGAAAAAGGATTTCAGCAGTGTAAATAAAGACATAATACAGTGAAGTATATGCTGTAAGATGAGCTCAAGGTGCCACAGGAGCCCAGAAAAAGAACTGGCTCACTCTTCCTGGAAAGGGGGTGGGGTGGGTACCAGGAAAGCTTTCACAAAAGAGCTGTTTCAGCCTGGCTCTGCAGGAAACAGGCCATATCAGATATCTCCCTTTTGGAGGCAGAGCATTCTCAGCTTTCAGGAACAAAGCAGCTACAATTAGTAGTATATGTGAACCAGCAGCAGGACCCAGGCAGGCAGGTGAAGAAGAGGATATAGTCTTGGAGGGTGAGGTTTGTGCTCCTTCCAGACTCCCCTCCTAGGAACAGCTTGAATCAGGACCTGAGTCTGAAGATCAATGGCCTCTAAGTGAACTTCAGGAGGGAAGGAAGGGTCTGAGAACCAGTCAGGTTCTGATAAAATTTATCCAACATTAGATAAACTTCCAGGGGAGAGAGGTGGAAATATGGACAGAGTGGGGCCATACAGGAAAGCAGAAAAAATAGGCACATCCCAAGGCACTGGTTTACGTACAATTATAGAGAAAGATTTAGGAAAAGGGCTGTCCTGGCTCACCCCTGCAACACTGTTCACTCTCCATGATTTTTCCAACTGCAGACTGGGCTCAGTAGTGTGGATCTAAACACTGAGGATGCCATTAGGTGTTAGGGTCTGTTTGAGGCAACCCAGTGGTTCTCAATCTTCAGCATCACCTGGGGAGGGTTGTTAAAACCCAGACTGTCACCAAACAGAAAGTTGGGTTGGCTACCTACCACCACCTACAGGCAAATTCCAGAGGCAGAGGTTTGGTGAAAAAGGAAAGAGATCTTTTATTCAGAATCTACACAATCTGGGAGGATGGCAGGCTTCTCCCTCCAAGCCCATTCCCTCCAGAACACCCAGAGGAAAACCCTGCCACCCTCTGCCAGATCAGTCCAAGGCTGTGTCTGGAGTTCCTTCTCCCATTTAAAAAATACCATCCTTTGGGAACTGCAGGCAGCTGCAGCACAACCATGCAGGCAGCTCAGCTTCTTTTCCTGCCACTGTCTGGCTTCAGACCCCTTCCTGGAGTCTTCATGTGGGGCCTGCGCTGCCAGGCTGCCACTGCCACTTCCTGCACCAGGATCCCGGGGCTGCTGCCAACCACTGTGGCTGTCCGCGTGGGGACTCCATCGTGTGCGCCCTGGAGCCTGGTGCCCACAGCCCAGCCACATGACTTCCAGGGCCCGCTGGTCCTGCAGAAGCACTGGCCCACATGTCTATGTTGGTGGATGCCACAGGAAGAAGGGATGCATTTTTCCCTTTTCTCCATTTAGATTTCCCAGCCCAAACTTCCACGCACTCTGGAAGGGTCCAGCTCTCCCAGCCAATCCCATCCTTTTCCTATGCTAGACTGACAGGACAGCACCTCCCCCTGCCACCATGTTAACCTTTACAGTAGAAGTGAGGCTGTGTCCTCTGGGACTGGAAGAGTAGGGGGGCTTTACCCTTTGTTAATCACTCTCACTATCTTTGTGCACACTCTGTGCAAGGCCTCCTGTGTTTCTTTGTCTGGAGCTGGGGAAATCTGTCCTCACCCACGCTGGCAGTGTGACTTCACCAGTGCTGCTTCGGGTGTTTCCTATGACGCCCTTCCTCACTCTGGGCGCCATGCTGGTATCAAAATTACTGGGCTCCACTCTGGGATCTTTGAGTCTATAGGTCTCGGGTCCTCCAAATTGCACTTTTAACAAGTTTCCAATGATCTGATTCCCATGCTTTGAGAACCACGTAAGTAACTCATGCCTGGTTTTGTTTTGACCTTGGCCCTGGAGAGGCTGCCTGGGGATTTGCAAACAGAAATCCCTGGGTATGGGGTGTGATTCCCCACAGTAATTCTGAGTCTCCAATAAGACCTTAGATGTGCAAGCCCTTTGTAAACAGGCAAGATTCAATGTTGGTTATTATTGTAGCTGTAAAACATGCTTCCTAAAATAATTATGGCTGTGACCTGAAAAATCACACCTACATCAGGATCCCCCGGGATACTTTTTTTGTGGATCTGAATGTTGAGTTGGGGCCCATTATTACATTTACATTTTCAACACATCTTGTGTATGATTCTTGTGAATCATCTTGTGGATGATTCTTGTGTATCCCAAGGACTTTAGGAGCCACTAACTTGTATTGAAGAGTGAGGAGGAGATGGAAAAAAGTCATTCTTCAGTTTTCTAGTTTGCTGTTGGGCCACTAAGATATTTCTCCTCCCGCTGTGCTTTCCATCTCCTTGCTGCCAACAGCACTGGGGGAACCCCACTTCTCCACAAGGCCATGGTTCACCAGTCTCACTTTTCCAGCAGGCTACTTCTGGGGTGCCAGTCTCCCAGCTGCACAACAGATGTCACCTCCTGGCAACAGTTTTGTCACTTCTTTTCTCCAACTGGGTTAATCAGATCCTCCCATGTAAGTGTTCAGAACCTTTTTTAATATCAGAAGAAAGTGTGATTCTCTTATATTTAAAAAGTTTAATATCTCTTTAAATATCTCAACTGCTTGTAATTTTGCTGTTCCAGTGTTTTGGAATGAGGTATCCAGAAAAAGAGGTTCGGGCATTTAGTTTGTTAAAGTGAAATGCAGGTTGAGTGGTCTCTTCTTCCTAGAGTGGAATAATTTCTTTGAGAGCACCACATCTCCTGGATGGGTGTGGCTTAGAACACAGCATTCTGCCGTAGTCCCTGATGGATGTTTGAGGGGTAGACCTGTGTGCAGCTAGTGGATTCTTTCTGTGGCTCACTTCAGCAGCTTTCTGTCTTCACCTAGAATCTCTTGCAGAAGAAATCATGCATAAGCAAATGTAAAATTCCTACCCATGTACAATTAACACCGCAACAAATCAGTGTTTTCTTATAGCACAAATGACTGTACTGCTATGAGACTGTAATGCAATCATTAAGAATGTGCTGATATGAAAATAGCTCTAAAATAAACTGTAAAGTAAAAAAACCCAAGGTGCAAAAAAAAAAAGGTGCCACATCTCTGTAGTCTGGTAGGGAAAGTGTTTGTGAATTCAGAATACCTAACAACCTGAGACTTCCTCTGAGCTTTCTGTTGAATTGTTTGATCACTGCATCACAGCATCCTAGAGTCGGAAAATGTATTAGAGCTATTCTTCCCAACTGTAATGTGCATATCCAGCACATGCTGATTATTACAAGATAACATTAAAATCTGAAGAGCTTACTTGAGCAAACATCAGTTTAAATCTGGCAGTACCAAATAAAAAGTAACAGCAAGAGCCCTCTATCACCAGGTGTGAGGAGGAAGATTTTTATAGAGAAGATGCAAAAACAAATCCAATAAATTATTTGATTGGCTATAGCTTCAGTGTTGCCTTATTTGGGAAAGCCTAGTTGGCTGTTTGTTCTTAAATTTTCTTTTCTGAGATTTGAGTGCATTGATTCTGGCTTAGGTTTGGTGTTTACATACGCTACCAAGGCATTAGAACCACCTTGGTTCATATTTTACATTAGGACTTACTCTTGCTGTTGGACAAATTTATAATGACATGTATCCATTATTATATCCATTCACTGACCTAAAAATCCTATGCTCCATTTATGCATTTATTCATTCCTTCCTCCTCCTTAATCCTTGGCAACCACTGATCTTTTTTACTGTTTCCATAGTTTTGCCTTTTTCAGAATGTCATATAGTTGGAATCATACTTAGGAATGTGCACTTAATTTCTTTCATGTGCTTTCATGGCCTGATACTTCATTTCTTTTAAACGCTAAATAGTATTAAATTGTCTGGATGTACCACAGTTTATTTGTCCATTTACCTACTGAAGATTCCAGAACATTTTTATCTCCCCAAAAGGAAACTCTATACCCATTAAGTACTCACTCTCCATTCCCTTTTCTCCCCAACTCCTGGCAGCTACTAATCTACTTTTGGTCTCTATGTGGATTGCCTCGCCCTGATGAATACCAAAGAATTTCATTCATTCTTTTACCTTTCTTACATTTCACTCTTAATTCATTTTCAAGTTCTCCTCATCCCTAGATGCTCAAACTCTTCTGCTGCAAAGTATGACACAGCATTAATTTCCCTTGGAGCCTCTAGGGCCTATTCATAATTTGTGACCTTGATTTTCCTCAAGTTGAGGCTTTCTAAGATGCTGTATTAGTCTCTGAGGGCTGCTGTAACAACTACCAAAAACTGAGTGGCTTAGAACAAGTTAGTCTCTTCCAATTCTGGAGACCAGAAGTCTGAAATCAAAGGGTTGGCTGGGTCATTCTCCTCTGAAACCTGAAGGGGAGAACCTTTTTCGCTTCTTCCGGCTTCTGGTATGTGCTGACAAATCTTAGCCTTCCTCAGCTCTCAGCTGTGTGGCTCCAATCCCACCTCCATGGTGACATGACCTTCTTCTCTCCTGTCTGTATCTTTATTCATCTCCAAACCTCGCTCTCCTTGTAAGGACATCCATCATTGAATTTATTCTATTTCCAAATATGATCAAAATCATAAATTATGGATGAACGTGAATTTTCACATAAGGGGGCAGGGTGCTATTCAATCCAATACAGGTAGTTTTTCATTTGATTTGGATTTGTTCTCTTCACCTTGCTCCAAATAAATGGGGGTCTTTTGTAAGGATTTGAATGGATGTTGCCAACCATCTAGCACCAATTTAAAAAAAAAAAGGATATTCTCACATGTAAATTGGCACATCAAATTATTCATGTGCTCTGTTCCCCTATAGAAATGTATCCTTTAGGAACTTCCAGCCAAGATGAAGGCATAGGTAGATACACTTTGCTTCCTCACACAACCAAAAGAAGGACAACAAATTTAAAAACAAAAAATAACCAGAACTGCCAGAAAGTTGTACTGTATGGAAGTCTGACAACCAAGAGGTGAAGAAGAAACATTCATCCAGACTTGTGGGAAAGGCAAAGAAGGGGAGCCAGGGTAGAGAGGACACATGGCAAGTGACAGCTGATGGACCTGGTAGTCTCACATTTGTGTGCAGATAAACCAGGAAAAACAACTAGAGAGCAAGATAGACCACGCAACTCAGGGTTCCAGCCTGGGGAAAAAAAGGCCTCAAAAACCTCTGGCTGCAAAAACCTGTGCAAGTTGTGGTGGTGGAAGATACTCCCAGCCACATAGGAGACCTGTGACCCACGGGGTTCTGGAGATTTCACAGGCCCACCCACCTGGGAATCAGCACCAGAAGGGCCCAATTTGCTTATGGGTAGCAGGGGAAGTGACTGAAAGCTGGTGGGCAGCCAAGCAAGTGGTATTGCTCCCTCTTGGGCCCCTCCTCCACATACAGTGCCACAACACAGCAACATGGGTTGCCCCACCCCGGTAAATACC
Source organism: Micronycteris hirsuta (assembly GCA_004026765.1). NCBI lineage: Eukaryota > Metazoa > Chordata > Mammalia > Chiroptera > Phyllostomidae > Micronycteris > Micronycteris hirsuta. The sequence continues at coordinate 10,315 of PVJI01019492.1, read as the reverse complement.
TAAGGCTCTGCCCCTTACAACATAACAGGTATGCCAAGACAAAAAAGTATGGACCAAATGAAAGAACTGATCAAAGCTCCAAAAATAGAACTGAGTGATGAAGAGACAGCCAACCTATCAGATGCAGAGTTCAAAACACTGGTAATCAGGATGGTAACAGAAATAGTTGAGTATGGTTGCAAAATAGAGGGAAAAAGTGAAGGCTATGAAAAGTGAAACAGAGGGAAATGTACAGGGAACCAACAATGAAGTGAAGGAAACCAGGACTCAAATCAACGATTTGGAGCAGAAGGAAGAAAGGAACATTCAACCAGAACAGAATGAAGAAACAAGAGTTCAGAAAAATGAAGAGAGGCTTAGAAACCTCTGGGACAACTTTAAATGTTCAAACACCCAAATCATAGGAGTGTCAGAAGGAGCAGAGGAAGAGCAAGACATTGAAAAGTTATTTGAAAAAATAATGAAGGAGAACTTCCCCAATCTGGCAAAGGAAATAGACTCCCAGGAAGTCCAGGAAGCCCAGAGAGTCCCAACCAAGTTGGACCCAAGGAAGCACACACCAAGGCACATCATAATTACATTACCCAAGATTAAAAATAAGGAGAGAATCCTAGAAGCAGCAAGAGAAAAGGAGACAGGTACCTACAAAGGAATTCCCATAAGAATTCCCATAAGGCTGATTTCTCAAAAGAGACCTTGCAGGCAAGAAGGGGCTGGAGAGAAGTATACCAAGTCATGAAAGGCAAGGACCTACATCCAAGAATACTCTATCCAGCTAAACTCTCATTTAGAATGGAAGGGCAGATAAAGTGCTTCTCAGATAAGGTCAAGTTCAAGGAGTTCATCATCACCCAGGCTTTACTATATGAAATGTTAAGGGGACTTACCTAAGAAAAAGAAGATTAAAAAAACTATGAACAGTAAAATGAAAACAAACTCATAACTATCAACAACCGAACCTTAAAAAAAAAAAAAAAAAACAGAAACTAAGCAAACAAGTAGAACAGGAACAGAATCACAGAGATGGACACCACAAGTAGGGTTATCAGTGGGGAGGGGCTGGGAGGAGAATGAAGGAAATAGTACAGGGAATAAGAAGCATAAATGGTAGGTACAAAATAGACAATGGGAGGTTAAGAATAGTACAGGAAATGGAGAAGGCACAGAACTTATATGTACAACCCATGGACATGAACTAAAGGGGGTGGTGAATGCTGGTGGAAGAGGTGGTGCAGGGTAGAGGAGAATAAAGGGGAGAAAAAATGGGATAATTGTAATAGCATAATTAATAAAATGTATCCTTTAGGATTTAAACATCCTTACTTGTATACTTCCAAACGTAGTTTGCCTCAGTTTATTGTCAATGGAGCCCCATGGAGGCTATGAGATTTCCTAAGTTCACACGGTTCATCAATCACCTAAAAATCTTTATTTATTCTCTTCTACATGTAACCCTCTATGTTGAGTGGGGTAGGGACCAGACTAGAACCTTTGACTCCAGATTCTTTGTCTCCTGCTTTTTCCTGTCTAATATACTATTTCATCTCACAGCCTCAAATCACCTGCCTCTGAATATTAGACATAATTGGCCTTTTTCACTGTGTTGATTAATAGCGAAAAGCAATCATTATGATTTTGTTGGTGCCCCAGCACCAGTCAAGGCAGTGGCACCAAACTGTACTAGTAGTCATTTCATTCTTCATCTCCATGCACTGGTAACTTTTTAAAAAGCCGGTATCATTTAAGAACATTCTTTTTGTTTGTTTCATTTGATTTCTGATTTTGAGGAGTGTATGCTGGGTATTATAGAGTCCCAATAAGGAGCAGCTCCAGAGGATGCCAGAACACTTTCTATGGTATAGTTTGTCAACAGCCAGTCCCACTCACTTTAGCCTTCAGCCCACAAGGGGATAAGGTGATAAGTAACATCAGCTTTCGCCTAACTTAATACCTCCAGGGGACATATCTAAACCCCTCTCCCCACTCCAAAGAGCATTCTTTTTTTTCTTATTTTTAATTTTTAGAGAGAGGAGAAGGGAGAGAGAGGAGAAGTGAGGAAGAAAGAGAGGGAGAGAAACATGAACGTGTGGTTGCCTCTCACGCTCCCCCTGCTGGGGACCTGGCCCACAACCCAGGTGTGTGCCCTTACTGGGAATCAGACCGGCAACCCTTTGGTTCTCAGGCCAGCACTCAATCCACTGAGTCACACCAGCCAGGGTGCAAAAAGCATTCTTGGTAAGCTGTAAAAAAATCATTAACTTGATCAGATCCTGATCCTTGCATACACATCTTTTTCACATTCTGTGTTTGAAATAATTACCCATAGAGCACTTTTGCTGCTTACTGAAGTATAATGGTTATCTAAGAAAGGCTCTTGAGCCATTGTTTGAGTTGTAAACTGAACTAGTTACATTTTTCATGGAACACCATTTTTACTTTTTGCAACAATACTTAGCAGACAAACTAGATTTATTCCTACTTGAGTATTTGGCAGATATTTTCACAAAAATGAATGAAGTGTGCGTGTCACTTTAAAGAAAACTATTATTAACATTTGTTGCCCATGATAAAATTTGAGCTTTCAGGTGAAAATGAGAATTTTAGAAAACTTGTACCCATCACTATGGTGGGTGAGACTGGAGTGAGGGTTTCCTCATGTAGACCAGATTTTACGTGGTCTGAATTTTTTGTTGGTACAAAGGGAAGGAGCTTGCAAGCTTTCTTATTTCCTTCCCAGATATAGAGCAAGAGGAAAAGGTGAGTAGAGTTGAAAGTTGTCAGCATTCAAATACCAGAAATGGAGTCAAGCTCACTATTAAAATTCGCCACTGATACTTGACTGGCGATTGAAATGTGCCATATTTCATTTAACTGAATTTGAATTTATAACAAATAAGCCATTACCATGCTCTATGAAATCTGTAGCTTGAGACAGGTTAGGGAGTTCTGTTGAATGCCTTCTTCAAGAGCTCAGCATTGTGTATTTTGCAAAGTGAAGTGTGTACCTTGGTTACTAATGTTTGAAACTGAAAAGAAGATAAGAAGTGTCTTGGTGAGCCCTCGCACTGTGGTTTCATTATGTGCAGAGGTATGTGTGACCTTGGTTTATATTTTGGGTATCTGTGAGGCAACAGATCCCCAGAGTTCTTTTCCTATAAGTAAGCAACCTTGGATAAGGAATTGTTGCTACCATTGGTTGGTAAAAATGTGCAGATAGGGCTGATTGTTGGCCAAAGGCCAGTGCAAAGTACACTGCCTGAAGTGTAGTTAGTTGTGCTGATCCTTGTGTCCCATCTCAATTAGGGATGTCCCAGTGAAGGGATGAAAGCAGCATATCTCCAGTAAGCACCAGCATGTGTAATTATGGCAATACTGTCTGCAGAGTGTGAAAAATTCCACTTCTGTTCACTCTATCAATGCTCAGGTACTCCCCGAGTAGCCAAGGGGTCTGAAGAGGGTAGTGTCTGGCAAAAGCTGAGACACATGACCCAGGGCTGCTTTCAAAAGGGCCTCAATCTCATTCTCTAGGCCTTAAACACCAGTTATTGAAACTTCCAACTTCTGTTGGTTATATCTATAATAGGCTTGGGAGGACACAGCAAAGGCAGAACAGAGCAGGACTGTTCAAAGTACAAGCTCTCCATTGGGCAGCAGTACAGCAAAGAGCATTCTGCTGCCTGTTACCAAGCAGCTCAAAATACATGCTTGGTAACAGGCAGCAGAGCCAGTTAGCAAGCCAAAGCAAGAGAAGAAAGACCCTTGGTGGTAGTCACCTCCTGCACATCCTGCTCATTGTTGGCTTCACCCTGCCTCCTTGGGGTGATGAGAACAGTTATTACTATGAAAAGTAATAAGTAAGTATATCTTTAAATTCTCAGTTTCAATTTCTAATTTAGTAATATCAATAGCTATATCCCACACAAACAAAAACTTTTAGGGTTCCTCTATATATTTTAAGGGTATGAAAAATCCTGAAACCAAAGAGTTTAAGAATCACCAGCACTGAAAAAAAAGCCTCACAAAACTATAGTTATCCTTACATCATGTGATACACCCTGATGTCTTTCTTCTCTACCCTATTTTATTTCATCCTTTAAAAAGTGCTGGTCATGCCCACAAATGTTTCATTAGCTATAGCTTAAAAACACTGAAGTAATGCATGAGGATAGTAAATATAATTTTGAGGGGAAACTTTTTATTTAAATTAAACATGATAATTGTTGGAGAGAGGTGTCTAAGGTCCCATTGTGCCTCAGGATCATATTCTCACTTATAAGCAGGGTTGAATTTAGTATGAAGTTAATGAAGCTGAGGCTTTAAGACCTCTCCCTTGCACAGGCTTCTTCTAGGGTCCTGTACCTATTTTTCTATGGGTAATTTGGGATTCTTTAGTAAATTAATTTTAATTGTTTTTTAATTTTAATTTTAAAAATTAATTGTTATTGTTGTTCGAATACAGTTGTCTCCATTTTCCTGTCATCACTTTCCCCTGCCCCACCCACCCCCACCTTCTTCCCTCCTTTGGCTTCGTCCACGGGTCCTTTATACATGTTCCTTGACTACTGTTCCTTTCTTTCCCCTGTTATCTCCCTTCCCCTCTCTCCTCTGCTTACTGTCAGTTTGTTCTTTATTTCAATGTCTCTGGACATATTTTGCTTGCTTCTTTGTTTTGTTTATTAGGTTCCACTTATAGATGAGATCATATTGTATTTGTCTTTCACCACCTGGCTTACTTCACTTAGCATAATGTTCTCCAGTTCCATCCAAGCTCTTGTGAAGGGTAGGAGCTCCTTCTTTCTGCTGCACAGTATTCTGTTGTGTAAATGTACCACCATTTTTTGATCCACTCATTTACTGATGGACACCTCGGTTGCTTCCAGCACTTGGCTATTGGAAATCATGCTGCTATGCTGTAATGAACATTGCTGCTATGAACATTGGAGTGCATCGGTTCTTTTGAATTAATGTTTCAGTATTCTTAGAGTATAATCCCAGCACTGGAATTGCTCGGTAAAATCACAGTTCCATTTTTACTTTTTTGACAAAATTCCATACTGTTTTTCACAGTAGCTGCACCAGTCTGCATTCCCACCAACAAGGTACTAGGGTTTCCTTTTCTCCACAACCTCACCAGCACTTATTGTTCATTGATTTCTTTATGCTGGCCATTCTGACCAATGTGAGGTGGTATCTCATTGTGGTTTTAATTGCATCTGTCTGATGGCTAGTGATGCTGAGCATACTTTCAAATGCCTCTGGGCCCTCTGTATGTCCTTCTTGGACAAGTGTCTGTTCAAGTCCTTTGTCCACTTTTTAAAAAAATATATATTTTATTGATTATGCCATTACAGTTGTCTCATTTCCCCCCCTTTATTCCCCTCCACCCCGCACACCACCTACATTCCCCCACTTTAGTTCTTATCCATGGGTCATACACATAAGTTCTTTGGCTTCTACATTTCCTGTACTATTCTTAACCTCCCCCTGTCTGTTTTCTACCTACCATTTATGCTACTTATTCCCTGTACCTTTCCCCTCTCTCTCCCCTTCCACTCCCCTGTTGATAACCTTCCATGTCTTCTATAAAGCCCTTTAACATTTCATATAATAAAGGCTGGGTGATGATGAACTCCTTGAACTTGACCTTATCTGTCTTTCCATTCTAAATGAAAGTTTTGCTGGATAGAATAATCTCGGATGTAGGTCCTTGCCTTTCATGACTTGGTATACTCCTTTCCAGCCCCTCTTGCCTGTAAGGTCTCTTTTGAGAAATCAGCTGACAGTCTTATGGGAACTCCTTTGTAGGTAATTGTCTTCTTTTCTCTTGCTGCTTCTAAGATTCTCTCCTTATTTTTAATCTTGGCTAATGTAATTATGATGTGCCTTGGTGTGTTCCTCCTTGGCTCCAACTTCTTTGGGACTCTCCAAGCTTCCTGTACTTCCTGGAGGTCTATTTTCTTTGCCAGCTTGGGGAAGTTCTCCTTTATTATTTGTTCAAATAAGTTTTCAATTTGTTGCTCTTCCTCTTCTCCTTCTGGTACCCCTATCATTTGGATGTTGTAACATTTAAAGATGCCCTGGATGTTCCTAAGCCTCTCCTCATTTTTTTTTAATTACATAAAAACGTTTTATTACAACATCGTAAGCAGGTAATTCTGTAACATAACAATATCACACTCAAGCACACCATATGACATTTTAGGTGAAATGTTCAAATTGCTGTCCATCTTGTGTGAGACAGTCATGTGCCCTATCAGCCACACTCAGTGGCGTTACTTCTGCCAGACCCTGTGTCAGCAAGATTGTTAGAAATCCACATTCATATGTTATATGAAATTAGAACATGAAAACCAGCTCCTCCTGCTTGCTGCCCACACTTTGTATCCTGAGTAACAGCCTGCTTCTTGGTCATGGACTAGGATGTCTCAAGTGCCTTTACGATGGCATTTCTTTCAGAGGGAAAGAGGAGAATATAGATCATCATACGCTGTATAGGATTCAGTTCCTCCATGAATGCCCAGAGAAGCTTGACCAGGCAAAGCATAGTGAGCCTGTGAAGGATGCTGTGGCTTCTCAGGTCCGATGAAGGAAAACAATGTGCCAGCATCGTCGTGTCCTAGGTGTTGGTGACAGCAGCATGCTGGTAATGAGCGGATTAGGTATTTCAACAATTTTTTCCCCTGGGAAATTTTCCAGGCACAACTCTGTTTTCTTTCAGTGACTGAAAATGTCAGGCGCCATCAAACAGGTGTCACTGAACTTTTTAAAAAACAAAGGTGGTGGATTGACACATAGCCATTCTTCGTTCCTCTGATAGTTTGGAAACATAACAAAGTGTCTTCTATGCAGTGAACGGGCCCCTTCTGTTTCTCTTCTGTTCCCCAACCCCAACCCCTGCTCATTTGTATTCTTGCTGAGAAATGCTGTTAATGCAAAGCACACCATTTGCTTTATCCCAGGGTAGGACATGTCATGTTTATAAGAGACCAAGGTGAGACTTTTGGATTGCTGAAAGTTTCACTATGGAGACCAGATTGTTTTTTTAAGTAGTGGTTAGTGCCTGAAGATAGTCATCTAATATTCTCTTCTATCCTAAATGAAATGTAAAATGTTTTGCTTAAGTGCTGGGAGTCAGAGAAGGGTGCTGTCCATGTGTTAGAAAGTTGAAGTTTCTACTAGATGTAGTATAGCTGGTTCCAGAGAATTCATTTTCAGCTCAACTTCACCAAGCAAAAGCATCGCCTTGAGAACAGTAAGTATAGATCAGTGGTCTTCAAACATTTTGTGGGATAACCCCCTAAAAGGATTGTTTAAAATGATGTGCTGTCTCATGTTTATAACTTGACATCTAAATGTTTTTAACCTTTTAAAAATAGGAGGTAGAAAACATTACACATTTTATAAATTGAAAGGTTACTACTGTATGTGCAATAAATTATTTTATGACATGATTTGATAAATAGGTTTTAATGACTTTACTAAATAACATGTTACATATGAAAGAAATCAGTAAAAAGTTGCATATAGATGTTATCCAGCACATCTTGAAAAATTTGGTGACTCCAGGTTATTTTATTTTTTTAGATAAAACCTGGTTTTATTTTTATTTTAAATATATTTTATTGATTATGCTATTACAGTTGTCTCATTCCCCCCCCCTTTCTTCCCCTCCACCCCCATCCCCCCACTCCCCGCCCTTTAGTTTTTGTCCATAGGTCAACACATAAGTTCTTTGTCTTCTACATTTCCTATACTATTCTTAACCTCCCCTTGCCTGTTTCTAACTACCATTTATGCTACTTATTCTCTGCCCCTTTTCCCCCTCTCTCCCCCACCCACTCCCCTGATGATATCCCTCCATGCCTTATATAAATCCCTTTAACATTTCATATAGGCTGGGTGATGATGAACTCCTTGAACTTGGCCTTATCTGAGAAGCACTTTATCTGCCCTTCCATTCTAAATGATATCTTTGCTGGATAGAGTATTCTTGGATGTAGGTCCTTGCCTTTCATGACTTGGAATACTTCTCTCCAGCCCCTTCTTGCCTTCAAGGTCTCTTTTGAGAAATCAGCTGACAGTCTTATGGGAACTCCTTTGTAGGTAACTGTCTCCTTTTCTATTGCTGCTTCTAAGATTCTCTCTTTATCTTTAATCTTGGGTAATGTAATTATGATGTGCCCTGGTGTGTTCCTCTTTGGGTCTAACTTCTTTGGGACTGTCTGAGCTTCCTGAACTTCCTGAAAATCTATTTCCTTCACCAGCTTGGGGAAGTTCTCCTTCATTATTTGTTCAAATAGGTTTTCAATCCCTTAGTCTTCCTCTTCTCCTTCTGGCACCCCTATGACTCGGATGTTGGGCCATTTAAAGATGTCCTGGAGGTTCCTAAGCCTCTCCTCATTTTTTTGAATTCTTGTTTCTTCATTCTTTTCTGGTTGGATGTTTTTTTCTTTCTGCAGGTCCACTCTGTTGATTTGAGTCCCAGTTTCCTTCTCATCCCTATTGGTTCCCTGAAGATTTCCCCTCATTTCCTTTATATTATCCTTCATTTGTTCAAGTAATTGTGACAATCTTTCTTCAAATCCCGTGAGCACCCTGATTACCAGTGCTTTGAACTGTGCATCTGGTAGGTTGGCTATCTCTTCGTCACTTAGTTGTATTTTTTCTGGAGCTTTGATGTATTCTTTCATTTGGGCCATTTTTTTTTCTCAGTGCACCTGTTACTTTAAGGGGGGAGTCTTAGGTGTTCACCAGGGCGGGGTAACCCACATCACTGTGATGTGACGTTGTCTGTGGGGGCGGGGCCTGAGAGAACACTGGTGCTTGCTCTGTTCTCCGCACTTCCCCAGCTACCCACAAGCAAGTTGGGCCCTTTGCTGGACGAGACTGCACAGTTCCAAATCCCTGTGGGTCTCCCCAACAAACTCTCCTATGAGGCCGGGGATTCCTCCCACTGCTGCCTCAACCCCCACAGGTGTTTTCAATTGTTGGTTTGAGACTTTATTTCCCTGCGTTGGTGGGCTGCACAGTCTGTTCCACTCCCCAGCTCTTCCTCCCGGTTTATCTGCGCGAGAATGGGGGACCGCCTAGTCCACCAGTCTCAGCCCCGGTTTTGCTGAGTGTGCCTGCTGTGTTTTAGCCAGGCATGCCCACCACAGGCCTCTCCGGACAGCTGGAATATTGACAGTACCGCTCCACAAACCGCGTCATGCCGAGTGCCCTCCACCCGGCTCCGACCCGCTTACTGGTCTGGATGAACATGTCTTCTTTAACTCCTTGGTTGTTGGACTTCCACTCAGTTCAGTTTTCTGTCAGATCTGGCTGTTTTTGTTTTTTTAAATTGTTGTTTTTCCTCTTTTCGTTGTGTGAAGAGGCACAGCGTGTCTACCTACGCCTCCATCTTCGCCGGAAGTAGTCTCTCCTCATTTTTTTGAATTCTTGTTTCTTCATTGTGTTCTGGTTGAATGCTTCTTTCTTCCTTCTGGCCCACACTGTTTTATTTTTTTATTTTTTTATTTTTTAACTATATTTTATTGATTATGCTGTTACAGTTGTCCCACTTTCCCCCCTTTCTTGCCCCCACCCCCTTACCCCCCTTTCCCCACCCTTTAGTTTTGTCCATAGGTCATACACATAAGTCCTTCTGCTTCCGCCCTTCCTATACTATTCTTAACCTCCCCCTGTCTGTTGTCTACCTACCATTTATGCTACCTGTTCTGTGCCCCATTCCCACCCTCTCCCCCTACCACTCCCCTGTTGGTGTTCCTCCATACCTTATATAACTCCCTTTAACATTTCATGCAATAAAGGCTGGGTGATGATGAACTTCTTGAACTTGACCTTATCTGAGAAGCACTTTCTCTGCCCTTCCATTCTAAATGAAAACTTTGCTGGATAGAGTATTCTTGTATGTAGGTCCTTGCCTCTCATGACTTGGAATACTTATCTCCAGCCCCTTCTTGGCTGCAAAGTTTCTTTTGAGAAATCAGCTGACAGTCTTATGGGAATTCCTTTGTAGGTAACTGTCTCCTTTTCTCTGGCTGCTTCTAGGATCCTTTCCTTATTTTTGATCTTGGGTAATGTAATTATGATGTGTCGTGGTGTGTTCCTCTTTGGGTCCAACCTCTTTGGGACTCTCTGAGCTTCCTGGACTTCCCGAAAGTCTGTTTCCTTCACCAGCTTCGGGAAATTCTCCATCATTATGTGTTCAAATAAATTTTCAATTCCTTGGATTTCTTCTTCTCCTTCTGGCAGCCCTATGATCCGTGTGCTGGGCTGTTTACAGATGTCCTGGAGGTTTCTGAGCCCCTCCTCC
>PVJI01019491.1:0-21857 GCA_004026765.1 Micronycteris hirsuta | reverse complement strand
TGCTTGCAGGAGGCGGTGTGGGTGCGGAGAGCAGAGAAGGCGCCATTGTGTGCTCAGGTCCCGCCCCCAGAGGCTACCTCACAGCATAACTACCGGGAACTTTCCTGCACAGGGGATCCCCAAGACTCCACCCCCCTTACAGTAACAGGTTCACCGAGGGGGGGAAAAATGGCCCAAAGAAAGGAACAGATCAAAACCCCAGAGCTAACCGACCAAGAGATAGCCAACCTATCAGATGCACAGTTCAAAACCCTTGTAATAAGGATGCTAACAGAATTCGACAAAAAATTAACGAACTTGCTTGAACAAATGAGGAGAGATCTGCAGGGAACCAATAGAGATAAGGAAACTGGGACTCAAATCAACAGAGTGGACCAGCAGAAAGAAAAAAACATCCAACCAGAAAAGAATGAAGCAACAAGAATTCAAAAAATGGAGGAGGGGCTCAGAAACCTCCAAGACATCTGTAAACGTCCCAACATACGGATCATAGGGCTGCCAGAAGGAGAAGAAGAAATCCAAGGAATTGAAAAAATATTTGAACACATAATGATGGAGAATTTCCGGAAGCTGGCAAAGGAAATAGACTTTCGGGAAGTCCAGGAAGCTCAGAGAGTCCCAAAGTTGGATCCAAAGAGGAACACACCAAGACACATCATAATTATATTACCCAAGGTCAAAAATAGGAAAGGATCCTGGGAGCAGCAAGAGGAAAGGAGACAGTTACCTACAAAGGAATCCCCATAAGACTGTCAGCTGATTTCTCAAAGGAGACCTTGTAGGCAAGAAGGGGCTGGACAGAGGTGTTCCAAGTCGTGAAAGGCAAGGACCTACATCCAAGAATACTCTATCCAGCAAAGATTTCATTTAGAATGGAAGGGCAGAGAAAGTGCTTTGCAGATAAGGTCAAGTTCAAGAAGTTCATCACCACCTGGCCTTTATTGTATGAAATGTTGAAGGGAGTTATATGAGGTTTGGAGGAAAATCAACAGGGGAGTGGTAGGGGGAGAGGGTGGGAATGGGGCACAGAACAAGTAGCATAAATGGGAGGTAGACAACAGACAGGGGGAGGTTAGAATAGTATAGGAAGTGCAGGAGCAGAAGGACTTATGTGTATGACCTATGGACAAAACTAAAGGGAGGGGAAAGGGGGGGTAAGGGGGTGGGGGGAAAGAAGGGGGAGAAGTGGGGCAACTGTAACAGCATAATCAATAAAATATAGTTAAAAATTCACTTTCTTCTTTTATAAATTTCCTGATATTCCTATTTATCAAGTTATGTTTTTATGGGGATGTGTAATTAATACATGTATGCACGTATTTTCTTTATTCCTATGTTGTCTTAGTTTAGAGATCTTAAAAATTTTTATGCAGCCTGGCTGGTGTGACTCAGTGGATTGAGCACTGGCCTGAGAACCAAAGGGTTGCCAGTTCGATTCCCAGTGAGGGCACGTGCCTGGGTTGCGGGCGAGGTCCCTAGTAGGGGGTACATGAAAAGCAACCGCACATTGATGTTTTTCTCTGTCTCTTTCTCCTTCCCTTCCCTTATGTCTAAAAATAAATAAAATCTTAAATCAAAATAAAGAGACTTCCGGCCAAGATGGAGGTGTAGGTAGATACACTGTGCCTCCTCGCACAACCGAAAGAGGAAAAACAATTTAAAAACCAAAAATAGCCAGATCTGACAGAAAACTGAACTGAGTGGAAGTCCGACAACCAAGGAGTTAAAGAAGACACGTTCATCCAGACCAGTTAGCGGGGTGGAGCCAGGTGGAGAGCGCTCGGCGAGATGTGGTTTGTGGAGCAGTACTGGCAATGCTCCAGCTGCCTGGAGAGGCCCGTGGAGGGCGCACTCAGCGAAACCGGGGCTTTGACTGGTGGACCCGGCGGTCCCTCATTCACGTAGATAAACCAGGAGGAAAAGTTGGGGAGCGGAACAGACCGCAAGGCCCACCAACGCAGAGAAATAAAGCCTCAAACCACCGATTGAAAACACCTGTGGGGGTTGAGATGGCAGCAGGAGGAACTCCCAGCCTCACAGGAGAGTTCGTTGGGGAGACCCACAGGGACTTGGAACTGTGCAGGCCCATCCACTCACCCTGGAGCCAGCAAAGAAGGGCCCAACTTGCTTGAGGGTAGTTGGAGAAGTGCGGAGAACAGAGCAAGCGCCCTTGTTCTCTCAGACCCTGCCCCCACAGACAGCATCACAACACAACTACATGGGTTGCCCCGCCCTGGTGAACACTTAAGGCTCCACCCCTTAAAGTAACAGGTGCACTGAGAAAAAATGGCCCAAATGAAAGAACACATCAAAGCTCCAGAAAAAATACAACTAAGTGATGAAGAGATAGCCAGCCTATCAGATGTACAGTTCAAAACACTGGTAATCAGGATGCTCACAGGATTGGAAGAAAGGTGGTCGCAATTAGTTGAACAAATGAAGGATAATATAAAGGAAATGAGGAAATGTGCAGGAAACCAATAGGGATGAGAAGGAAATTGGGACTCAAATCAACAGAGTAGACCAGCAGAAAGAAAAAAACATCCAACCAGAAAAGAATGAAGAAACAAGAATTCAAAACACTGAGAAGAGGCTTAGGAACCTCCAGGACATCGTTAAACATCCCAACATCCGAGTCATAGGGGTGCCAGAAGGAAACGAGGAAGACCAAAGGATTGAAAACGTATTGGAACAAATAATGAAGGAGAACTTCCCCAAGCTGGTGAAGGAAATAGACTTTCAGGAAGTCCAGGAAGCTCAAAGAGTCCCAAAGAAGTTGGACCCAAAGAGGAACACACCAAGACACATCATAATTACATTACCCAAGATTAAAAATAAGGAGAGAATCTTAGAAGCAGCAAGAGAAAAGGAGACAGTTACCTACAAAGGAATTCCCATAAGACTGTCAGCTGATTTCTCAAAAGAGACTTTGCAGGCAAGAAGGGGTTGGAGAGAAGTATTCCAGGTCATGAAAGGAAAGGACCTACACCCAAGAATACTCTATCCAGCAAAGCTATCATTAAAATGGAAGGGCAGATAAAGTGCTTCTCAGATAAGGTCAAGTTCAAGGAGTTCATCATCACCCAACCTTTATTATATGAAATGTTAAAAGGATTTATATAAGGCATGGACGGATATCAACAGGGGAGTGGTAGGGGGAGAGAGGGGGAAAAGGTGCAGAGAATAAGTAGCATAAATGGTAGGTAGAAAACAGACGGGGAGGTTAAGAGTAGTATAGGAAATGTAGAAGCCAAAGAACTTACGTGTATGACCTATGGACAAAAACTAAAGGGCGGGGAATGGGGGGGTGAAGGCGGAGGGGAAGAAAGGGGGGCAAATGGGACAACTGTAATAGCATAATCAACAAAATATATTAAAAAAATAAATAAAAACACCGAAATCTAAGACCCAACTCTCCAATGACCGACTGAATGACCTTGGATGATTCTGAACTTTAACCCGTCTGAGTCTGAGTTTCCTCACCTGTAAAAGGATAATCATAGTCACGCTAACTCTTAACAGTGTTGCTAAATTAGCCCTAACCAGGCAGGTGGGCTCAGTTGGTTGGGCATCATCCCTCAAAGGTGAAAGATCAACGGTTTAATTCCTGGTCAGGGCACAAGTCTGGGTCCCTGCAGGGCCCTGGCTGGGGGCGTGGGAGAGGCAACCAGTCGATGTTTCTTTCTCACCTCAATGTTTCTCTCCCTCTTTTTCTCCCTCCCTTCCCCCTCTCTAAAAAATAAACAAAATCTTAAAAAAAAATTAAAATTTTTATGCAGTCGCCCTGGCTGGCGTGGCTTGGTTTGCATGTTGTCCTACAAGCCAAAAGGTCAAGGGTTCAATTTCTGGTCAGGGCACATGCCTTGGTTGTGGGTTTGGTCCCCAGTAGGGGAGTTGGGGCATGTATTGGGTTGGTAAAAAAGACTTTTAAGCATGGCTCTAGTCATGCTTAGTTGTCTTTAACTTCATTTGAAGCAGTTTTGTTAGATGTATGTGACAGTTGTCATATCAGTGTGCATTTATTAAAAACTTATCAAAATTGGTGAATTTTTATGCAGTCATTTTAATATTGAAGATGGGAGAAGATTTGCAACGTTGCAAATTATACTTTATACTTTACTATTTCAAGAAAGGTAAAAATGCAACTGAAAGGCGAAAAAAGATTTGTGCAGTGTGTGGAGAAGGTGCTGTGACTGATTGAATGTGTGAAAAGTGGTTTGTGAAATTTCTTGGTACTATTGACATTTTGGCCAGATAATTTCTTGCTGTGAGGCTGTCCTATGCGTTGGAAGATGTTTAGCAGTACCCTTGGCCTCTACCCACTAGAAGCCCATAGTGGGAGTTAGCTGACACACTCAAAATACCCAAATTAATAAAGTTATTGGTGAAAATGAAAAATGTGTCTTTTATTTTATGGAAAAAACTTAACGGACTTTTTGGCCAACCCAATACAAGAGGCAGCTGGTCAACGTTTTCTTACATCAGTGTTTCTCTCCCTCCTTTTCTGCCTCCCCTACCCCCCAGAAATTATGCAGTCAAGTATGTGTTTTCATTGTAATTTCTTTATTTCTAAAGTTATAAATTGGTTCCATCTTCCTCTTCTTCTTGCCCAGAGATTTGAAAAATGCTCATTTTTGTTCTAGCTTCTTCCTAAAAGAATGAAAAGGTGTGTAGAGAACATAGAGTTTAGGAAATCATAGGCTCATGGTTGCTAACAGCATAGCAGTTCAGGGAGAGTGTGTAGCTGAAGAGAGAAAAGGAGAAAGAACTCTGCAGAGGACCAACATGTAGGTAATTTGCAAAAGATGAGAATTAGGTGAAGGAGACTAAGAAGAAAGTCAGTAGTAGGAGAATAAGGAGAGAGGGACATAGCAGAGCCCAAGGGTGAAGCAAGTTTTAGGAAGGGTAGAATGGTCAGTGGTGTCAAATACCTTAGGACAGTGACTGTAAACTTAAGGATAAGAACTGAAGGGTGATTACTGGATCTGACCACTAGGGATTTCATTGGTGATGTTTAATAAGGAACATTTTAGTGGAGAGTTGAAAGTGCAATATAAGTGCCTAGAGTTGTAGTCTTGAGGAGTTCAGCATGGAAAAATAAATGGGTTACAACTTGGTGGATAGGTGGCAGAGTTGAGGGCAAAAAAATTTTGTTTTAAGTAAGGGAAGAGTTGAGCATATTAATAGAGTGAGATATAGTTAGAGGTTAGGGAGGTATTGTGGGTTGTAAATGGAGTTAATTGAAGGTTCTGTAGGAGGTTAAGTGTTCTAGGCTTAACAATCTGGGTGGGGATTAATTTTAGAAAGGAGAGATACCTCTTTAAGAATGGTTGAGGACATAGGAATAGGAGAAATAAAAGAAAATCTGGAGGTGATCGTGCTTGATGGACACTTTTTAGCTATGTAATTTATAATCAGTGAACAATTTAGGCTGTAGTTTTTTCACTGTATTAGTGCTGCCCTGACTGGTGCGGCTTGGTTGGTTGGTTGGGCCTCATCCTGCAAAAGGAAAGTTCTCCCAGTCAGGGCACATGTCTAAGTTGTGGGGTTTGGTCTGTGGTTGGGGCATGTGTAAGAGGCAAGTGATCAATGTTTCTCTCCCTTTCTTTCCCCTTCTCAAAACTGAAAAAAAAAAAAAAAAAAGAATGCTTACCTTGCTTGTTGTTTCATAGACTTGATATGAGTTAAAAATGAAACAAATATATGTTAAAATGCTTTAGAAACTTGAAATGCCGTACATATCTATAGACTGTTGTTTGTAGTCAATGTTTGAGAAAGCCATTTGCTTTGTATAGAGTATGTAAAGCTTACTAAGTCAAAATACTCCAAACAGCAAGAAGCTAGCTGCACAGGCTTTTGGTGTGTTAAGACCATAATGTTGATAGTCTTAGATATCTGAGTCTATATCTTGTTTCTAGAAAGGTTTTTTTTTTTTTTAACTACTCAGGAGTGTTTTAATAAGTATGGTTGCTGACATTAGCACCTGAAATCATTTAAAACATTGATGGTGGGAATAATAAAGGGAAAATGTGTGGGAAGAAATCTGCCTAGAAACAGAGTAAAGTGAATTTTAGGTTTACAGTTGTGAGTACACAAAACATACAATTTATTCTTGTCTTATTATTTATTAATTATTGTATTCTTTTCTGTATGAACAACTGTAAATCTACTTTGCGCACCCCCCCCCGAATATCTGAGTTTCTGTTGCGTGTCAGCCAATATGCTAATGAGTAGAAAATTTTCAGAGGGAAACAGTAACTGTCAAATATAGTAACAGTGTCAAATATAGTGTACTTTGGTATGGAAAAATAAAGACAGGCAAAATGTTTATTTGATTTGGTGATTAAAAGTCATGGTGGCCCTGGCTGGTGTGCTCAGTGGATTGAATGCCAGCCTACAAACTGAAAGGTCTCAGATTTGATTCCCAGTCAGGGCACATGCCTGAGTTGTGGGCCATTGTTTCTCTCCCTCTCTTTCCCTCCCTTCCCCTCTATCTAAAAATAAATAGAATCTTTAAAAAAAAGTTACTGTGGACCTGGCCAGTGTGGCTCAATGGTTGGATTGTTGTCCTGTAACCGAAGAGCTGCAGGTTCAATTCCTGGTAAGGGCACATACCTGGGTTGTGCGTTTGCTCTCAGGTCTGGGCACGTGAGGTCCCTGCTTCAGTCCATGTGGGAGACAGTCTCTCTTGCATCCATGTTTCTCTCTCTCTTGTCCTCTCCCTCTTTCTCTCTCTCTAGAAGCAATGAAAAAAGCCCTAGCTGGTGAGGCTCAGTGGATTGAGTGCCAGCTTGCAAACCAAAGGGTCGCCGGTTGGATTCCCAGTCTGGGGTACATGCCTGGATTGTGGGCTGGGTCCCCAGTAGGGGATGTGTGAGCGGCAACCACACATTGATGTTTCTAACCTTCTCTCCCTCCCTAAACATAAATAAAATCTTAAGAAAAAATAAAAGCAATGAAAAGATGTCCTTGGGTGAACATAAGAAAAAGGTGAAAGAAGTTATGATGACCTTAAGAGCAGTTTTAGTAGGAGGTTAAGAGTTGAATTTCCCTTATAGCTGGTGAAAGAGTAAATGGCGGGATAAAGGAGGGAAAGAGGAGGATAGAGAGAGGAAACGGAGAGGAGATGAAGGAGTTAGAGGGGAAATACAAGAGGAGAGTGAGAAGAGGATAGAGGGGAAAGAAGAGAGGGAGAGTTGGGGGAAGGAGAAGATAAATAGGAAAGAGGGAGAGGGAAGAAGAAAAAGGTAAATAGGAAAGGGAAAGAGGGAAGGAGAGGAAAAGAAAATAACTGCTTTGAGAAGGTTTGCTGAGAGAGCCAGGAAGGACTTTCTTTTTAAGATAAGACTTGACCTTGTATATGGACTGAGGGGAAAGGTACTGATAGGAAAGGAGAGATTGAAGATTCAAGATACAGTATGGCTGATAGAGCAAAATGTTGAGAGAGGGAAGAAGAGGGTGGGAGTCACTGTGTGAGTCAGGGGTACAAGTGGATGGGTTGGCTTTGAACAGGAGGGACACCTTGTTTTGTAGGTCTGAAATAAAAATAGGTAAGCAGAGGTATGAATATGGATGAGGTTTTATGAAGGGGTATGGCCGTAGAGGAAGACCATGCCTGCTCACTTACATATCTCTATATGATCAGAAGCAAGGTTGTTGGTTGAGAGTGAAGGGCCGGGGCAGAGGATGACTGTGAGACTTGAGTTGAGAAAATGATTGAAAGAGTTGTTGAGGGGAATAGAGAGGAAATTTATCAAGTTCATTTGAAAGGACTAAGGTTGGAGACTTTATAGTGGTCTCAGTGTATCTAGGGTAGTTTTTCTTTAGCGTAGCTCAGTTCTTGGAAACAGTATTGACCTGGAGCTGTTGCTTTGTGGGCAGGTTCAGAGAAAGGAGTGCAAATCTGAAGTTGCTGCTAAGAGATTTAGATGTCCAACATAGTATCTGGGTTGGGGGAACCAGAGGATTTGAGGAACAGAAGGTCTCTGTAAAGTCATAGAGTAAGTACGGTCAGAATAAGATATTTTGAAAAATTTTATTTATTGATTTCAGAAAGAGAAGAAGGGAGGGAGGGAAGGAGAAAGGGAGAGAGAGAGAGAGAGAAATGTCAATTAGTTCCACTTACTTATGCATTCGTTTGTTGTCCTTATTGGGCATTGAACCTGCAACCTAAGCTTATTGGGATGATACTCGAATTAACTGAGCTACCTAGCCAGGGCAGAATAAGATTTTTGTGAGCAATTGGAGTAATCAAGGAGAACCAGTTTCAAATGATGGCAAGATCCAGAACAAAGAACTGAAGAATAGGTGCCTAAAATAGAATTGAGCTAAAAATCTTTGGAACTATGAATTTTAATGTACAGTAATTGGATGGGTTATCTTTCATGGACATTGAACTCTCTCAGCATTGTCATAGGAGATTTAGTAGAGAAGACTGAAGTAGGCTCTCTTAGGTCTGTGAATGAGGAGGTACGGCTAAAGGATCAAAAGATGCTAGCGATGAGAAGATACATCTGGAAGGTGCGGCCATAAAGGAGAATGATTATGATCTGCGAGCTGCAGTATAAAGACAAGTGATTGCCAATCACGCCTGGCACTGTAGGGGTATGGACTGCAGTAAAGAGAGAACTGTGAGGAAATATGTAAGGGGAGAGCCAAGTTTTAAGTCAAGGTAAACAAGTAGAAAGATCATTGTTCAAAAAGATTGAGGAAGCATGGGGTTTGGTAACAAGAGAATGATTATTCTCTTGGGTATAATGAAAACAATTTGGTCAGTGACACTATGGAAGAAACCAGAGTTGAGGACATTTAGACAAGGAAGGGAGATCATTGTGGGAATATTACTGCTTTTGTATGCTGGAAGTTATTGATTGGGCTCAATTGTCTGAACTTTGACACAAATTATTTTGGTACCAAAACTGGTTTGAAATCCCAGATAGTGTTGACTTGATCTCATGGAAGTGGAAAAGCTTTTCATAAAGTTAAAGGCTATATTCTGGGAAGGAGATTGATATCCTCAGCAGAGCTGAAGTCCCTTGTTGGGTAAGGGCTTCCACTAGGAATGTGGTCAAGGGCTGGTTGTGTCCAAGGATACCCATGATGCTTGCAGAAGGACTACAGCTTATGTTGGGGGGATGTGGTGATGAGGATCGTTTTAGAATAGAGAAACTGATTATCAGTTTAAAATCGAATGACTTGTGTACATAAACTAGATGGAAACAAATAATTGCGTGGGGATATTGGGATGTGGATTAATTTTTTTATTTTAAAATACAGAGTTTTGGGGAGTTTCTATATATGTTTAGAGTCTTGGTTGCAAGTGACACAAAGCCCAACCCAAATTGGCTTAAAAAGAGAATATTTTGTCTTACGTTACTGAAACTTCCAGGGGAAACACTGGCCTGAGGCACGGCTTTTGTAGTTTAGATGATGTCAGTGGGACCTAGTTGCTTTCTTCTCTGATCTCAGATGTGCTTTCTTCCACTGTGTGCTGATTTGATCTTTAGGTTTCATACAGCAGCAAGGTTGCTGAAATAGCTATAATTGCTATTCTTCCAGTGTAAGTGGAGTAGAAAGAACTCTTCATGCAACAACTCAAAACAAAACTAGCTGAGTCTGGTTGTCACTGACCAGAAGAACCATGTGTTCGTCTTTGATCCAGTTATAGCCAGGGGAATGTAATGCCCTGATTGACTTATGTCTATGTTACTAGTAGATATGGATTAGGATCAGTATCTCTCCCACTGCTTTAGACCTCTTTATTTACAGAGGAATAGTCTTATGTCTCTGAATTTTCCTCTGTGTTTAGATTGTTTCTGTTTAGAACAATTAGGATATTTGATATTTTGTTCATTTAGTATTTCTACAGCAAATGCATTGAGTATTGGCACAGTTTGTGAAAGGCACAGTTCCAGGTACTTCTGGCAATCCTAAATTGAATAAGTGTAGTCTTTGCTTTCAAGGAGGTGACTGCCTAGAAGGGTTATCAGTATATGTTATGCTTCTTTCTGTCATAGGTAAAAAGGAGATGTTTGAATTTCTTTAAGAATTGGATGTTCATTGTGCAGGTCCACATGGTAAAAAAAGCAGGCTTGAGCCCGGCTGGTGTAGCTCAGTGGGTTGAGCGCAGGCTGGGAACCAGAGGGTCCTGGTTCGATTCCCAGTCGGGGCACATGCCTGGATTGCAGGCCAGGTCCCCAGTGAGGGCCATGTGAGAGGCAGCCATACATTGCTCTTTCTCCCTCCCTTCTCCTCTCTCTGAAAATAAATAAATAAAATCTTAAAAAAAAAAAAAAAAAAAAAGCAGGCTTGAAATCCCACAGTAATCCAGGATGAACAGGTATGGATCTAGGCCTCAGAAAGACTGGGACGTAGCTAAGGAACTGGAAGGGCCCACTGAAGCTGTAGAGAGATTATTTTCTTAGATTCTTTTTAACATGAGCTTTTGTCATTCTTCCCCTCCATTGGGGTTTCTTAATGTCTTTTTTCGTTACTGGCTATACCATTCCTGTTGTACCCAACCCTTGACTCCATCCTCTTCTTCGTATATGCTTTTTCTTACCTCGTGGTTTCATCTCGTGTGGTTTGTGCTGTCTTGTGACCTGTTCTCTGGCAGTGTTTTAGTTTCTGTTCTTGCTGTCCCACTTCCCATCCAGTTGAGAGAGTAAGAGAGTGCATTTGTACATCCAAGAGAGAATCTGTCATTCTTGTTGGGCTAAGCTTTTTTTAAAATTTTTTTAATTTTTTAAGGTTTTGTTTATTTTTAGAGAGAGGGGAAGGGAGGGAGAAAGAGAGGAAGAGAACCATCAGTGTTAATATATCTACCAGTTGCCTCTCACTTGTACAGTGAAGAGGGGACCTGGCCTGCAACCTAGGCATGTGCACTGACCTGGTACCAAACTGAAGACCTTTAGGTTTGTGGGATGATGCCCAATGCACTGAGCCACACCAGTCAAGGCTAAGCTAGCTGTTCAGCAAGCTTTTTTCCTTATAGCTGATGGGTAGTCTGTAGGACCGGTGAACTTTTGGTCAGGTGCATCCCCAGAGCTAATTAGCTAAACTCAAGGGCCAGGGCTATTTGGTACTTATGTGGAGATTAGGAGATAATAAAGAATTAGAGTTCATCACACTGCTCTTTAAAATGCAAGGCACTGTTAGTATAGCTTTAACCTTGAGGAGAATTGTGAGTGTGTTGACTAGTCTGTCCAGTGTAGTGAGAACTAGATTGCTATATGCACCGTAAGAGAATTGCATACAGAATCTTTTGGCATTTAGCAGAAGGCCAGTGTTTACCCAGTGAGGACATCAAGACAGGCTCCTGATAACACTAGACTTTTAAGAATGAGGAGGATTTTAATAGAGAAGATTAGGGAGAATGATGTTGATGAATTTGTGGAATACAAAGGCAGGGAGAAGATGCTAAAGCAGTGGCAATTGTAAATGCAAAGGTCCAGATACAAAAATTGGGGAGCATATTTAGTCTAACCTACAACGGTAGTGAGAAAGAAAGCTGAATCCAGAGTATTGAGGTCTTTTTATGCTAAGATAAGGAGTTTAGATGCTATTTGGTGTTCATTGTTTATTTGTGTTGAAGTTCTCAGACTTTAAAATCACTATGAGGATATACAAATGAGTAAAGTTTAGTCCAGAGAAGTGATATAGTTTTTTCTGTAGTTGAGATAAAATTGCAGATCATTTGAACTTTGATTTTGTGACATCAGGATGCTGTTGTTCAACATTTATTCATAAGACTTTCCCTTGTGATTTAAAAAATAAGTTTTGAGAGGTAATACTTATACCATAAAATTCACGAGTATATTTACAGTTGTGTACACATCCCCACAAGTCATTTCTTATAACTATCAGCAGTCATGCCCCAACCCCCCCCCCCCCGCCCGTCTCCCCAGCCTTAGGCAACCATCAATCTACTTTGTCGATTTACGGATTCATACAATATGAGGTCTTGGTGACTGATATCTTTCACTTACAGTGTTTTCAAGGTTTATCCATGTTGTAGTATGTATCAATAGTGCTTCATTCCTTTTACGGCTGAATAATATTCCAGTGTATGGATATGCCATCTTTTGTTTGCTCTTCTTTAGCTGATGGATATATTTGGGTTACTTTCCATTTTTTTTAAATTTTATTTTTATCCTCATCCAAGGACACTTTTTTCATTACTTTTTAGAGAGAGAGGAAGAAGAGAGAGAGAAACATTGATGTGGGAGAGAAGCATTGATTGGTTGCCTCTTGTAGGTGCCTGGATTTGGGATTGAGGATTGGGAATTGGGGATGGGAGATTGAGGCTTGAACCGGCAGCCTAGGTATGTGCCCTGACCAGGAATCAAACCTGCAACCAAAGGTTACAGGACGATGCTCCAAACAGCTGAGCCATAGTGGCTGGGGCTTGTATTCCTTTTTTGGTTAGTATGACTAATGCTGGTATGAGTGTACATGTACATTTTTTTGGTGAACATATTTTTTTTTTTATCTTTATTATTTTTTAAAAAGATTTTACTTACTCACTTTTAGAGAGAGGGGAAGGGAAGGAGAAAGAGAAGGAGAGAAACATCAATGTATGGTTGCCTCTCACATGCCCCACACACTGAGGGGACTTGGCCTGAAACCCAGGCACATGCCCTGACTGAGAATCGAACCAGCAACCCTCTGGTTTGCATGCTGGCACTCAATCCACTGAGCCACACCAGTAGGGCTAATGTTTTCATTTTTGAGGAGTATACTCTAGTAGTGGAATTACTGGGTCATATGGTAACTCTATTTAACTTTATGAGGAACTGAAAAAGTGTTTTTCCAAAGTACCTGTACCATTGTTTATTTCTACGGACAGAGTGTGAGAGTTTTAGTTTTTCCATATTCTTGTCAACACTTGTTATTTGTCTTTTTTGATTATAGCCCTCTTACCAGCAATGAAACAGCATCTTACTGTGGGTTTGATTTGCCTTTACCAAATCATTGACTTTGAGCATCATGTGCTTTTATTGGTCTTTTGGGTATCTTCTTTGGTGAAAAGTCTGTTCAAGTCCTTTGCTCATTTTTGAATTGACTTCTTTGTTTTTCTGTTGTTGAGCTGTAAGAGTTCTTCATATGTATATATATATATTCTAGATATTAGTTCACTGTCATATACGTGATTTGCAAATATTTTCTCCCATTCTGTGGGTTGTGTTTCTCTATATTGATATGGTCTTTTAATATACAAAAGTTTTAAATTTTGGAGCCCTGTTTATCTATTTTTCTTTTGTAGCTTGCATTGACAAAATTAAAAATTGTGATGATTTCCCGAATGTTTTCTTCTAAAAGTATTATAATTTTAGTGTTTACATTTAGGCTATTGATCAAAATTTTGAGGTAATTTTTATGTATGATGTAAGATGAGGGTCCATCTTCTTTTGCTTGTATACATCTTGTTGTCCCAGTGGCATTCGTTGATTTTTCAGTATTTCCTCATACTTTGCATAGTAGGACATTTTTTCATGTTTTATAAACTGGCCTAAACTTCCATTCAAAACATTATCATACAAAATAAATATAAAAAGTATTATTATTACTGGAATATAAGAGTTGGAAGGTACCACAGAGATTTTCTTCAATCTCACTCATTTTATAAATGTGAAAATAAAGAGCTAGAGAAGTTGATTGATGTCCAAGATTGTATAGCTAATCAGTTAAGAGATAATGCTTTAACCCAGGGGTTGGCAGACTTTTTCTGTAGAGGGCAAGATAGTAAATAATTTAGGTTTTGTGAGCCAAGAGGCAAAATAGGGTGTTATGTAGGTACAGTAAGTCCTCACTTAATGTCACCAGTAGGTTCTGAGACTTTAAGCAAACTGACAATTTTGCTATAGGCTAATGAACATAAACAAGAGTTAAGTTTTTATGGCATCTCATCAGTGGTATAGTGAAATGATGGTGAAAGAAACCAGGTTACTCAAAGTGCTGCTGTATCAGAAGTGGAATTATTGGATTGTTGTTCTAGTTTTAATTTTTTGAAGACGTCCATACTGTTTCCATAGTGGCTGTACCAATTTATTTATTTTTAAAAAAGATTTTATTTAAAGAGAGGGGAAGGGAGGGAGAGAGGGAGGGAGAGAAACATCAATGTGCAAGAGATACATCAGTCGATTGTCTCTTGCATGCCCCCAACTGGGGACCTGGCCGGCAATCCAGGCATGTACCCTGACTGGGAATAGATATTTTTTGGTTCGCAGGCCAGTACTCAATCCACTGAGCCACACCAGCCAGCTATTACCAGTTTATAATTTCACCAGTAGTGCACAAAGATTCCCTTTTCTCCATGTCATCACCAGCATCTCTTTCTTTCTTATTTCTGGGAATGGACATCTTTTGTATGGTTTTAACTCTTTTTTAAAATTTTATTTATTTCTTTTTAGAGAATGGGGATGGGAGGGAGAGAAACATTGATGTATGGTTGCCTCTTCCATGCCCACAGCTGTGGACCTGCTCACAACTCAGGCAGGTTCCCTGACTGGGAATCCAGTCAAGACCCTTTGGTTTGCAGGTGGGCACTCAATACACTGAGCCACACCAGCCAGGGTGGTTTTAACTCTTGACAGCAAAGGAAGTGTATGCATCCCGACATCCTGATGTTAATTGTGATTGAAACTGTGTTAGTATTCACTGAAATGATTTTGGTACAGTATAAATTGTATGTGTAACCACTCTTTTGCTTTTTGCTTTTAGATTAAATTCACTGATAGACATTATCAAGTCTGTAGGAGATCCTAATTTCCAAAGCTTTTCATTCTTTAATAAGTGGTTAGGGCAGTTCTTCTCATTTGGAAAAATTTCAGCTTGATAAAATTGCAGTAAACTTTATCACTGCTAAGATTGCTAACTTTTAGTGATAGGGCAAATGAGGATGTTCATCTTCTATTTTTTTTTAAAGATTTTATTTATTTACTTTCAGAGAGAGGGGAAGGGAAAGAGAAAGAAAGGGAGAGAAACATTGATGTATAAGAGAAACATATATCTGCTGCCTGTCACACACCCTCAACTGGGGACCTGGCCCACAACCCAGGCATGTGCCTTGACCAGGAATTGAACCAGTGACCTCTTGTTTCACAGGCTTGCACTGAATCCACTGAGCCATACCATGCAGGGCTAAAAAGATTTTATTTGTTTTTAGAGAGGGGGGAAGGGAGAGAGAAAGAGAGGGAGAGAAACATCTATCGGTAGCCTCTCGCACAGGCCCCACACCGTGACCCACCTGCAACACAGGCATATGCCGTGACTGGGAATCGAATCTGCAACTTTTCACTTTGCAGGATGACACCCTACCAGCTGACTTACAGTGGTCAGGGTGGTACTGTGATTATTTTAAATTGATAAATAGAATAGTTTTTATTTGCTCTTGTTACCATTATCTTCAACTCTTTCATGTATTCTGCCAAAAGGCATATAATTTTAAATAAATTTATTTTCTCTACACACATTTCTTTAGCTGCTACAGTCAAATGTCATTTAATTAACTCACCATTGATAAGGCTTTCTTTTCTTGGCTAACAAATGAGCAATTCAGAAGCTTACTGTGGTTGCATCCTCATTTTTATTTTTGTGAAGAAATTCAGCTGTGATGAAATCTACTTAAATTTTCTAATTTTTCTGACTGTTTTCCTGTGAATTGGAAATTTTGTGAAAAGTGCTTAGTCTGGTCGATCGTGATGAGTGCTTAGTTTGTTGACTTATATTCCTTCAGTAGTGCCATTGCATAATAAACATAATAGTTTGCCATCTAATTTGATAACAAGGTTATCTACCCTCCATTGTATCTTAAAAGTATGACATTTAAAGCTCACATTCTTTTCTTGTTTTGACTTGAAGGGTGCACACTGGCAATAAAAAATAAAATGTATGGTGGTAAATGTCGTCCTTGAAAAGCTGTCAAGTTATAATTGTACCACTGTATTTTGGAGTCCTCTGAGCAGCAATGCAAAACCATTAGAGTGTCTCATACAGTCTCTTGTAAATATTGAATTCTGCCATTGTAAAAGCAGCCATAGACATTATGCAAATAAGTAAGTATGGCAGTGTTTTCATTGAAGCTTTATTTATGGACACAAAATTGAGTTGTATGAAACTTTTACATCATGAGATATTCCTCTTGTTTTTTCAAAAACCATTTTAAAATATAAAAACTATTCTTGGCTAATGGGGTGTACAAAAACAGGCAGAGGGCCTTAGTTGGGCTGTATACTGTAATAGTTTGCCAACTTCTCCCTTAGTCCAAAAGAATAAGTCTACTGGGAGGAAAACTGTGCGTGATGGCGGCTGTCTGTGAGGGAAATCATTTTGGATGACATTTTGACAACCTTTAAGTCATACTAGTTAAACTGTTTTTGTAAGGATTGATATCATCTTAGAAGAAAAATAGTTAAAAGAGCAAGACAGAGATTGAGAGTTTATGTAGTTTGGTTTTTATTTATTTATTTAAGGAAAGACTTGTATAATTTTATGTGTGTGTGTGTGTGTGTGTAATGCCTGAAGAGCTGTTAGACTTCTGAATTTCTAATCTTAAGTCTTTTATGTGGGAAAAAAATCTATGTGAATATGAACTTCTTGTCCCCATAAGAAAAGTATGTTTACTAAGATTTTTAACCTAGTAAGTAGTAAATCTAGAATAATTAAAAAAGAAATGGAACATACTGCTTTTACTTTGCTTTGAAATTTTAATCTTGGCCGATTTTCCATAGGATAGGAAATCCAGAAGGTTTTTTTTTTTTTAAATAATTACTTTATTGTTTTTCAATTATAGTTGTCTGTATCCTCTCCTCTCTCCTCCCCCCACCCCCTCCATCCCCACCTCCCTTCCCTGCCTCCCTCCTCCCCCTTGGTTCTGTCCATGAGTCCTCTATAGTGGTTCCTGAAGACCCTTCTCCCCATTGTCCCCTCCCCACTCCCCCCTGGCTATTGTTAGATTGTTCTTAATTTCAATGTCTCTGGTTATGTTTAGCTTGCTTTTTGTTTTTGTTGATTATGTTCCAGTTAAAGGTGAGATCCTATGGTATTTGTCCCTCACCGCGTGGCTTACTTCACTTAGCATAGTGTTCTCCAGTTGCAAAGGGTATAAGGTCTCTGCTGCGTAAATACCAGAAAGTTTTAATTTTTGTAACTTTTTGTTTCCACAAGTCTCAACAAATATGATGTAGGAAACTTTGACAGACTTTGTGAAATTGTAAGTCGATGTAAGTTTATCCCCAGCAAAAATTCAGGAATGGTAGGTACACTTAAAAAAATTTTTTTTCACTTACTCATTTTTAGATAGAGGGGAAGGGAGGGAGTAAGAGAGGGAGAGAAACATCAATGTGTGAGAGATACATTGATCAGTGCCTCTTGCACACCCAGAACTGGAGACCTTGCCCGCAACCTAGGCATGTGCCCTGACCAGGAATCAAACTGGCGACCTTTTGGTTCACAGGCCAGCACTCAATCCACTGAGTCACACCAGCTGGGGTACACTTTTACTATAACTCTGGTACAAAATCTTTTATTAGGATTGACTGAAAATCACATAATCCTTTGTTCCTTCTTGTTGTTTGTGTGTTGTGATTGTTCATCCTTTGTTGTTAATTTAAAAAAATGGATTTTTGACAAAGAGGCTATTATAGCTTAACTGATAGAGCTATATTAAATTAAACATCAACAACTTCTTAAAAAGGTCAGAATTAATACATGCATAGGAAATATAGTCAATATTTTTAATAACTGTGTATGCTGTGAGATGTGTACTGTGTGCAAGATTTATCAGAATGATCACTTACTAAGTTATATAATGTCTAATCATTGGGATGTACACCTGAAACTAATATAATATTGTATGTCAACTGTAATTGAAAATAAAAAATGGTTAAGATACTCAAAAGGAATTAATACAAATGTGACTTCATGTTTCTAGGAATTTAGCTATATAAATGAAAGGAATTTATTGTTTATTGCTTTTTTTGGCAAAAAACTTAGCATGTATATGGAATTTTCTGTTTCAGAACACTTGATGGTGATGTTAAAAAATTCTTGATTTTCTTTTTTTGGGGGCGGGGGTGGAATCTGTAGAGTCTGAATACATTTCTAGGAAATTCTGTAGTAGGTTGAAGTGTGGTGCTTAGGAGTTGAGCTCCAAGGGGCTGTCACCTTCTGAGTCATCTCAACCCTCTTACGTGTCTCAGTTTCTCTCCCCAGCTGTCTAATACAGCTGTGAGGGCTGGAAGCACTAGGTAACCAACATCTTTGTGCATGTCCCCGGACAAGTCAATTATTTAATTACAGTTGAGCTGGAATTCTCTGCGGGGCTCTTGCATGTTGTGAGGGGATACCCTCTCACATTTCCTTAGAGATTCTTAGTTGCCTAAGAATACATGAGATTTGAATAGGAGAGAGGAAGTGTTCAGGCTCTTGTTTATCCAGCAAAAGGTGTTGTTTAGACACTCAGAAGGCAATTGCAATTGAAAAGCCAAAGTTAAAAACAAGCCACCCATTTTTTTCTGCTGTCCTCTGTAATTATCTCAACTATTTTATCTTTTGCCTTTCTCAACCCTTAACCTTTAGCTCCACCTTGAGGATTTATTTTAGAAAAAAGCACCTCAGCCCTGGCTGGTGTAGCTCAGTGGAGTGAGTGTGGGCCAGTTCGCTTTACAGTGAGGGTACATGCTTGGGTTGTGGGCCAGGTCCTCAGTAGGGGGTGCACAGTAGGCAACCACACATTGATGTTTCTCTCCCTCTCATTCTCCTTCCCTTCCCTTTTCTCTAAAAATAAATAAATAAAATCTTAAAAAACAACAACAGCTCAAACAAAGGTGATCTCTTACCCTAAAACATGGAGGTCAAGAATTCCAAGGAAAATTCACCAAGGTCCACCTGATGCAACGCAAGGAGCCAGTGGGACACAATGGGGTCCTGCTGGTACCTAGCACGGGTCTGGGTCTGCAAGGTGGTCCTGGATGGGCTTCTCTATAATCCTGCTGCACCGTGCAATGATAAGACAATCTGAGTCACAGCACCACATGGTAGTGGTGAAAAATCAACAGAATGTTACCAGTAGAGTTAGACCAGACCTTATAGTGCAGCAACTTTGGTACTTGAGTTTTGGCTAAGAAAGAATTCACGTTCAAGACTCAGATACAAGCAAATTTTATTTAGAAAAATCACAGAGGTGGAAGTGGGCCATGGGATGCTTGGGCTCAAGAAACAACTTACAGAGGCAAAAGAAGGGCCCTTGGAGCTTAGGACAAAGAAAGGCAGAGAGAACAAGCCTCTGGGAAGGAAGCGGGGAAAGGTGCTGCTATGCAGCAGAGAGAGAGAGAGAGAGAGAGAGAGAGAGAGGGAGGGAGGGAGAGAGAGAGAGAAAGAGAGAGAGAGAGAGAGTGTCAGTCAAGTATTGATCAGTTGCCTCTCTTAGGCTCCCTCACCGGGAACTAAAAAAACCCACAACCTAGGTATGTTCCCTGATCAGGAATTGAACTCATGACCTTTTGGTTTATTGGACGATGCACCAACTAATTTAGCCCCATTGGCCCCAGCATTCCTTGATTTTTCTTAAAAGGCAATTAAGTGAAAATATAGGACAATAGGGGAAAACAACTTTAATATTCAGAATGAATACAGAAGTTAAATTTAGGGCTTGGAAACCATCATAATAAAGTACTAACGGTCTTGGTTATTGTAGAAAAATATTTAATTAAATACATGTACATCATATGATATAAGTAAAAGAATTCTTGTTCTGTATATTAACTTAGAGTAGTAATTTTTGAAGAATCTTATTTTTAAATCTATTGCTCTAAGTTTCCTCAGAAATTACAAAACCTAAGTTTTTTGAGACTCAGCTTTTTTTATGTTTAATTTTTTAAAAAAGATTTTATTTACTTTTAGAGAACGGGAAAGGGAGGGAGAAAGAGAGGAAGAGAAACATTGGTGTGGGAGAGAAACATCGATATGTGAAGAAACAATTGGTTGCCTCTTGCACACTCCCAGCTGGGAACCTAGACTGCAACCCAGGTATGTGTCCTGACAGGGAATCGAACTGGCAACCTTTCAGTTTGCAGGCTGGTGCTAAATTCAGCCAGGCAAAAGTTTTATTTACTTTATATAGTTGCTTGAAAAAATGACTAGTATTTTATTTTTAGCTTCCCAGATCAGACGAGATCAGGTGCCTTCAGCTTGGTTTAGCTGTGGACATACTTTATTTTTAAAGTTATAAGTAATTTGTTATGAATTCAATGGCTAACAGTTATTTAATGATTTTACATGTGCTGTTCTCTGTAGCACATGTACCATTCTCTGTGCTTTACATTTATTTATATCTCATTTAATGCTCTTCAGTTCTTTGAAGTAGGAACTGTTATATTGTTTCTGTTTCATAGATGAGGAAAATGGAGACACGAAGAAATTTTGGAGAGAATGATGTGAATGCAGAGATCTGTAGACCATATTAAGGAGTTTGGCTTTTATTCTGAATTAAATGAGAATCTGATGGAAGGTTATATGGGGGGGGGGGACCCAAAACCTTCCCAGAATTTATTTTATAAAATTAAAATTAAAACTTTATTCTTACAAATTAAACTTCAGTCACTTCAAAGTATTCTCTATTTGATGCACTACACCTACTGAGATTTTTTTCCCACTACCCAAAAACGGTTTTTGAAGTCATCGATTTTGATCCCTTTTAGTGTGTCTGCCATTTTTTGTTTCACTTCTTCCACATTGGCAAAATGTTTCCCTTTGAGGATGTGTCCCCCCCCTCCCCCACCGAAACAACTTAAAAAAATGTCTCTTAGGGCGGGATTGGATGAATAGGGAGGGTGGGGCACGGGGACCATGCTTTCTTTTATTCAAAACCTGCTAAACACTCAGTATGGTGTGGGCAGGTGTAAATCACCCATCTTGAAATGGGCAAATGTGTTGAAAGATTCTTCAAAAAAATTCATTGAAGCTGAACCAACGTCTCACCACAATGCCAACTGGTACAAGGATACAGATGGGTTCCTAGAACACTTACCTAGCCAGGGAAACCTGTACTAAAAGGGACCCACCCTCTAGAAGTAATTCCGGTCTTTTTGGGTCCTGCCCTTTTATAAATGGCTAGATGGCATGAACTGATTTGTTTCGAAAGGGTTACTTGATGCTGTGTAGGGAATGGGTTAGAAAAGAGCTAGAATGAATGCTTAGAGGTCAAATTAAGAATATTGCAGCCCTCATGCATAGTTAGTGGGAATGTGGATTTGTGTAGCCACTATGGGAAATAGTGTGGAGGTTCCTCAAAAAATTAAAAATGGAACTGCTTTATGACCCAGCAGTTCCACTTCTGGTGTATAAAGCTGAAG
The DNA here is from genome assembly GCA_004026765.1 of Micronycteris hirsuta. Taxonomy (NCBI): domain Eukaryota; kingdom Metazoa; phylum Chordata; class Mammalia; order Chiroptera; family Phyllostomidae; genus Micronycteris; species Micronycteris hirsuta. The sequence continues at coordinate 504 of PVJI01019491.1, read as the reverse complement.
AAACCCAAAACACACATTCGAAAGAATATATGCACCCCTGTGTTCATCAGTGTTATTTGCAACAGCCAAGTTATGGAAGCAACCCAAGTGCCCATCAATAGACAAGTGGATAGAAAAGCTGTGGTACATGTATACAATGGAATGTTACTTGGCCATAACAAAGAATGAAATTTTAACATTTGTAACAGCATGGATGGACCTAGAAGTTATTAGGCTAAGAAAATAAGTCAAAGAAAAATGCCATATGATTTTACTTATATGTGGAATCTAAAGCAGACTTACAGATACAGAGAACAGATTGATGGATGACAGAGGGGAGGAAGATTGGGGGACCAGGTGAGAAAGGTAAAGAGATTTAATAAGTACAAATTGGTAGTTATAAAATAGGCATGGGGATGTAAAGTATAGAATAGAGATTATAGTCAATAATATTGTAATAACTATGTTGCCAGGTGGGTACTGGAAATTTGTAAAATATATGAATATCTAACCACTATGCTGTAC
>PVJI01019490.1:0-30886 GCA_004026765.1 Micronycteris hirsuta | reverse complement strand
CAAACACACCAAAGTCTTCTAATTAATGATTATCTGTGTTCCTTAAACTTACACAATATAGCCATGAATAAACAGCTGGAATGGCATGGCAACCAAGATAAATATCAAACTGATGATAGTACTGCTTATAAACAATCATCCATCGCAAGACCCCCTGACACATACTGCATTCTTTGTTCCTTGTCTGTCATTAGTGTTTGAGTTATACTATTAATAAAAAAGTGCTGCAACAGGAGTCTATTAGCAAAGAATCATCTTAACAGAATTGCTAGGTTGCCTTCTGCTCTGACCCTATCCATCATAAGTAATATACCTTTTAAATAAATTCCGTTATAGTCTAATGTAATTTATGGAGTTGCCTGCCTCAGTTTTGGTCTCAAGATACCTTCTTCTTATGGTGGCCATAACACCTTTGCCCCACCATCAGACATCAGACAAAAGGCCATATTCTGCTTTTAATAATAGCAGGAGAGTGAGAAAGGGAGATGCTGAGAAGTGGTGAGAACAGAACTAGGAAAGTGGAGAAAAAAGGAACTGAATCAGGAAAACGGTTAAAAGACCACTTCTGTCCATCTTGAAGACCTGGTTAAATAATACTCACTAAATACTTTGGGTAGATTTCTAATGGAAACTGGTCAATGAACATGATTTACAATGGCGGCTGGGGTGCATTGCCAAAACCCCTCAGGAGATCACGGGGAAGCCTCTCATCCTCCTAGTTTGCAGGACTGTCAGCTGCTGATGGTGCAAAGCTAAAGGACATTCCCCTAGGAAATGTCCTTGCCAAGGTTTTGTTCATCCCAAGGACAGTCTGTATGCAACAAATGCCATGTCAAAGACTTGATTGAACGCCCCAGTTTGAGACACAGGGCCAAACCAGCTCCGCAGTACCTCTTAAAGTCAGCTGTGGCTTTTGTGGTCAGGGCATCGCAACCCAAATTCTCCCCTGGCCCTACCCCGCCTTTTTCACTCTTCACAGAGATCCCAAAAGAACTCCCCCCCACCAAAATCCTTGTATGGAAATCTGTCTCACAGTCAGCGTCCTTTAGAAACTGGTCTACAATTCGGGTGAAGACAAACAGCAAAACGACCTCCAGAGCTATGAAACTAGAATAAAGTTAAGGGAGAATGGCCCTCAATCATAGAGGTCTGGTTTACAACAGACTGTGGAATTGCAGCAAATTAGATCCTTGAAGGTCAGAATAATTTCAAGATGGTCACCGGGAGCCCAAAGGCTGCAAAGAATCACTCAGCGTTCCCCCTCGGGCCACACAATAATTTCCAGGGCCTCTGCATTTCTGGGTGCTCGTCTAATAAATTGCCTTTCGGGTTTTAATTCAAAAGCAAAATGTCTAGGAAGTGGAAGGCATGGCTAGAGATGATTAAAGAGGTCGGGGAGTGACCACATGCCAGTAATTTTCCTGTAAAATGTTTCCCTTCTTTCAAAACTTAAAACCCAATACAAATGTCTTCAGAACTGTCCAGGTTGCCTGGATAATCAGTCTAAATTGGTACAGCATTTGTAAAGAAAAATAAAAGCTTTTTAGGAAGTTCAGACTCTGAATCAGTAGTTATAACACCAGGAAGATACTTGAGAAAAATAGTCAGTTTATTTTTGAAAGCATACTTAAACTATTATTTATAATTTTTAACCTTTGGAAATTAGAAGTGTGAATGACCAAAACCAAACATGGGAAATTTTCCAAATTCTGTCACATCCATATGACAGAATCTTGTGCCTCCAATAAAAAATTATGTTTTTAAAGGGTTTAGGATGGTATCAGGAAATACATAGGATTTAAACAAACAAACAAGCAAACAAAAACAGGAAAAAAATTGCTTATATACTTTAGTATTTACACATAAAAATATAAAAATGTTCATTATTAGTTTTTTAAGTAGGAAAACTAAAACTATGCAAATGATTCATTTTAAAAGGTAGACTCTTTTCAAAATAAATATTAAGATTTTTAAGTCATTTTAAAGGGCAACTTCTCATATCCTTTAATCTCCTGGAAATGAACTGTCCACATTTTAAATACATCAGTCATAAAATATGAATCAATACATGAAGAGCTATTTAATTTTGTTTTTTGTTCCCAATAGTACCCAAAACAGAGGCTCAGGAGTACAGCAGTTAAAACAAACACAAATTGAGATTCTTTAAAGGGTAAGTCACAGTTTGGAAAAAACTGCAGAATGAGAGAAGTTTGATGCAGGACATCTAATGATAGAGTCATTGGAATATGACTTAGAGCAGTGGTTTTCAAAGTATGGTCCCTGGACTGTCAGTGTGCACATCACCTGGGAACTTGGGAACTTGTTAAAACGCAGCATCTCAGGCCCCACCCCAGCTCCACTGAATCAGAAACTCTGTGGTGAAAGAGAGTAAATGTGTTTAACAAGTTCTTTCAGAGATTATAATGTGGGCTAACATTTGAGAATCACTGCTCTAGGTCAAGGGTCATGAACTGCGGGGTGAGGGAAGGGCCTGGCATGTGACCTCATGCCTCCTACATATTCTTTTTCTAAAAAAAGATTTTATTTATTTATTTATTTATTTTTAAAGAAGGGAAAGGAGGGAGAAAGTGAGGGAGAGAAGCATCAATGTGTGGTTGCCCCTATGGGGCCCTGGCCCGCAGCCAAAGCACGTGCCCTGGCTAAGAATTGAATCAGTGACCCTTTTGGTTTGCAGGCTGGCGCTCAATCCACTGAGCCACACCAGCCAGGGATCCTACATTTTCGAAGGGTCTTAATCTAAAGCTTTCATTAGATTCTCAGAGAAGTTTGTTATCTACAAAAAGAAAAAAGAAAACCACAGATACAATAATAGCAACAACTACTTTTGAATATCATGAACCTCTCTGTGTCAAGGTTTCCATGATGCTGTGTGGTTTGAATGACAGATTTGGATGCCTGACTGTAACTACCATGGCAACTGAATGCATGAAAATTCCAAATTAATGGGCTTTCTGAAGCCTGTAAATAGAGGACCTGTACTAGAGTGGGTTCTGCTCTTTTGGTCTGCCAAGCATTCTTCTCCCGATTCTAATAATACCACCTCCCAATTTGGAGGGTAAGCCCACCCTCCATTTTATTCGCTGGTGGAGGAGCTGTCTGTCACTCTGTCGCATCTCCCTGGCCACAGATACGAGCACGTGGTCTCCAAAAACAGCATTCCCTCAGTTTGGTCAAAATAGTCGGCCAAGAGATGTTCTCTTGACCCAAAAATGGGCCAAAGAGTTCTTTCCTGGGACTTTATATACATTTATTTAGAGAATAGAATAGCCTTTTTTCTCTGAAGTTCCTAAAGCTGAGTCAATGTGGTCCCATACTTATGTGTAATGCACCCGCCATTTCTCCAACACATGGAGGAAACCATATATTTAAAAAAAATAAGTACACTAAAATAATCACAAGTAAAGGAGGCTGTGAGCTAGTGGACTCATTCTTATTGAGAGAGAGAAAGAAGGCTTTAAAAAAATGTATTGCAGAGTTATATGACTTGACAAGTGTATGCAGTTTGTATCTACCATGACAATCATGGTACAGAATAGTTCCATTAATTAAAAAATTCCTACATGTTCCTCTGCAGACAACCCTCCTCCTGGGTCCTGGCACCCATGGGTGTTTTCGTCCCCATAGTATGCCCTTTGCAAAAATGTCATATAAATAAAATCATAGAGTATGTAGTATTTCTAGTTTCATTTCTCTCACTTAGTATAATGCATTTGAGATTTGTCCATTATTGTTGTGTTATGTGTATCAGTAGTTCGTTCCTTTCTGTTGTTGAATAACTTCTGATTTGTCTACTGCAAATATTTGCATATGTAAGTTTTCATCATTTGGATAAATATCTAGTAATAGACTTGCTGAATTATATGATGAAGATATGTTTAACTGTATAAGAAATTACAAAACTGTTTTTACAAAATGTAGCATTTTTCATTTCTTCCTGCAGTGCATAAGAGTCCCTGGTGCTCTACCCAGAACTCTCAAGGCCTGCACCTCCCCCTTGACTTCCCAACTGAGTAAACTAATAAATCCTTAACCTAAATTCTGTCACTACTAGATAAAAAAAAATCTTGACCCATATAAAAAATTCCTAATTAATACGATCAGCATCCCTTGTATTATTTATTCTTTCTCTGTATTCATTCAACCTGTGATTCCAAGGATACTTGTCCTTGGATAAAGTATGTAATTAGAAAAATAGCATTCTGAATTATAAAGGAACAGAATTTTAAAGGTTTTCATTTTTCCTCAAGGGATTCTAGAACCTGTTGATATAATTAGTCAAGAGAAATGGTTTGTCAGCATCTGAGATGCTGTACCCCAGAAATTCTGTGCCTCCTTTCACCTCACTTTCACAACTTGATTAGACTATTCTTATGAGTCTGAGAAGGAAATATATAACTATCCCCCAAAGATGCATTATTTATATTGCTTATGATTATGGGGACCATTTTCATGGTTATATTAGATGTTATGTCATGTATATTATGTGAGAACACTCTCTGAGAACACTACAGATTTTCAAAGGAAAGGTATTTTTGCCAAGATTATTCCTATCACTTCAGTGAAGTACACTATCATCTCACTAAAAATGGTTTCCCAGTAAAATATCCAGAAGTCATGCTAGAAACAAGACTCCTTTGCTCTTAGGAAAAAGTGGGCCAAAGGCAGTTCTCTCTGAGACCACGAACCAGGGAATTTGTTAATGGCACAACCAAAAGAACAACCATTTCACCATTTCTTATTAATGTCACAACTGGACACAAAGTTCCTAGGTAATGCTTCTGGAAGCACCCGTGTTCTTTCTCAGGAAGTAAAATGTTCAGTGGCTCCTAATTCTCACCTGCATCTTCACAGACAGAGGAAAAATGAGGTATCTCCTCTTTTTCTCCCTCATTAGAAGACATAACATCTAATATAACCATGGAAATGGTCCCCATAACTATAAGTAATTATGAATAAGGCATCTTTGAAGATAGTTACACATTTCCTTCTCAGATTCATAAGAGCAGTCTCATCAAATTGTGAAAATAACTATAAGTAATTATGAATAATGCATCTTTGAAGATAGTTACACATTTCCTTCTCAGATTCATAAGAGCAGTCTCATCAAATTGTGAAATAAAGGAGGCACAGAATTGTTGGGGTACACCATCTCAGCCACTGAGAGACACTTCGTCCTGGCTAATTATATTAACACGGTAACATAATGTTGAAAAAGTTATATCTATATAATTACACATATATATAACTATAATTATCTGGAGCTATTAGTAGGCCCTATCAAAAATATGATATGAAAGATTCCCTTCAAAAAACATACTCTGTCAATGTCTGGCCAGATTTTAGGTTAGTTCGGAATATTTTTTTAATACACTATTTTTTATCACTGAAATATTTCCTTGCTACTGGTAAGTGAGGATGCTTTACTTGCTGTCCAAATGGAAACAGAGGGTTGGACTAAACCGTCGCTCAAGTTCCATTTCAGTGACATTAATCTGTAGAAATAAGACCAAGGGGAAATAACCAAGGGTGTTCAGTCTAGCCCAGTTATAATAGAACAGAGATTTGTTCACTTCACACAAACCTGTGAAATGGTGGACAACAACACAATTTAAGTTAGAAAGCCTTTCTGAGAATATTAACAAGTGATCTTAACCTTGGAAGAATAAAGGAAAACATTGAGAATTGTGTGTGGGTGAGACAGAGCGTGCATATGTGTGAGTGTGTGTCCCCTGACATTTCTTACACAATAAATAGCCAGGAACTTTCTGCTAGGAAAGCAAGAAAGAATTTACCACATATACAGCTAGAACTCGTTATCCTAGGTGTACTTACCAAGGAAAGGCTATACAGAAAAGCAAGGTCAAGGCTTTTACAATAGTGGAGAAGAAAATTAGGTGGAGAGGAAAATTTAGGGCCATTAAACTTGGTAGACCACTTTAAGGAAAACAAAAGCAATCCCACAGCGCAAACACTGATTGTGACATGTACTTTCCCACTGAAGTCGTAAAGGAAAGGGTCTGTAAGTCCAGTGATAGGGCAGGCAGTTTCGCCCCCGGCCCCCGCCAAGATATTTGCTGCTCCTTTATGCTCTTGGGCAGGTGATTACCTAATGAACACTTGCATATGCATCATCTCCCTCCTACCGCAATAAAGACACTCACCTGCTTTAGTAGATATGTAAAAAAGAGATCTCTTTACCTCTCAGGTTTAACACAGTTTCAGGGGCAATGGTATAACCAATGTGCAAATACTACAGTGGTAATCAATCACACGCCCAGCATCATGCTGAGGGGACAAAATATAGGTTGTTTATAGCGCCTAATCTCAATGAATTTATTGCCTGTTACAGGTAAGCAGAGGAGAAAGAAATTAAACTTCTGCAGCTGAATGCTATTTGAAACTACTAACTTATGGTTTTCTCACTTTATTGCCCTTCCGTTTTTCAATTCACCTATTTGAAGACACAAACAAGTTTAATATAATACTTGGGGATATTCATTTACAGTTTTCCCCACTTTATTTTTCTCCCTCCTTCCTCTCACTCAAGTGCATCTACAGTGAGAGGAAGGAGGAGGAAGGCCAATCAAGGGGTACATCATCAAACTGATGAGCTCCAACCTGCTTCATTGGCTTTATGGGTTGTATATTTATATGTGTGTGTTGGGGGGTGGGTGCTGCCTTAGATTACAGATATGTAGATGTTGTCTGGAAGGAATTTTGGCTTTTATCTCCAAAGATCTAAATCCAGTGAGAGAAACATGATTAGAAGAAATAAACAGAGTGATCTGAAGAAGCGGGAAAGCCTCCTTTCAAGACGAGCTAAATAAAAGATTCTCCCTAAGCTTTGGAGGACGGTAGATAAAGGTGGGTGGGTACAGTGTTTGTGAGCAAATCTCACTAGATTTGGGTGGGAAGCACCTGTGAGGTTATCAGGGTGAGTATAGGGTATTCTAGCCAGATGTTTCTCCAACAACATTGAAGCAAAAGCTTCAAAAATGTTGCGCTTTGGAAGCAATGGTGAGAAGTGGAGAACCAGCCTAATGTTTACTCCACCATCTGGCCCTGAAAGGCACACAGCTTACATTCGATGAGCTCTATAATGTATCCGCATCCTACTTTCTTGCCTTCTCCCGTTTCTTGGATCACTTTCCAGTCAACTTCCTGCACTCATGATCTGTCCTTGGGCTCTGGCCTGGGAGTGGAGCAGGGACAACACTAGAGGTGAGTAGGACTTGAGTAGCTTTCAGATCCATTTTGATAACCTGACTTCATCATAAGTCACTCTTTACGTCTATACGGTTTCCTAAAACTTTAGAAAACATGGAAAGTCCCCTCCTGGACGTCAAACTTAACCAGATGCTCTCGTTTTCCATCCTCCTCAAAACTCTTAGCGATATTTGACAGTAATGACTTGATAACTCCTTGAAGCTTGGTCTTCTTTGCTTTCCAGCAGATTGCACTTACCGTGTTCTTTCCCTCCCAGTCTGTACGTGCCTGCTCTGACTCTTCCTTGTTCCCATGATCCACAAGAATGGGCTCTTGAACCTATTCTCCCTCTGTCTACTTCTACCTAGTTTGGTGTCTTGAGATCACTATGTTTTTTTATGAGTGGGTTTCAAATTTGGATTCCTGGGAAACCCTGAGATTTCTCCCGTACTCCAACTCCATATATATGTCCAGGTGGTGAAAATTCCATCCTGAATGTTATGTACAAGCTCAGTATCCAGAACTAAACCAAAAATGTGTTTGAACTAGATATGCAAAAATTCAAAACAACAACAATAAGCATGGATATAAGAAAACAAAGACTGAGATAAAAGGTACATGTAAATATCTAATCTTAGGAAGAGATAAAAGACAAGGAAATAGAATATAAGTTAGGATATTCCAGTCTGATAAACTGGAAGAACGGTCACATTTTTGGATAGGGTTGAAGGAGTTGAGAGAAAAACAGTCTTAAGATAAAAGAAAAGATGAAGAATTCTGTTTGATTGCATTAGGTTTCTGTACTGTGCATTTTCCAAGCTCAATTTTATACGTATTGGAAGACCTGTGGCCCTTTCCTATTTTTCTTATTGATCTTGACCACATATTACCTCTTTGATTTCTACTTTCTTCAGTTTCACAGGATTTCTTGAGGAAAATGTCACCAACTTCCAACAAAATACTTCTTTTAATTCTTTTCTGGAGCCAAACTCGCTACTTTTATAAACAAAACAGAAGAAATATATATGTAACACATAAATAGAATCAAAAATAAAAATAATAAATAGTAAAATATACAACACATAAAAATCACAAAACTCCCAGTCAGAAACTTACAGCAATCAAATCTTCCAAAATCACTTCTTACTTCCCAGAAATGACTTAAATGTTTTCTTTCTATTATTTTAATATTTGAGATGCACCAGGAAAATACCATCCCTTAAAAGTTTCAGCCAGGCAATGTAAGTCTGCATTGTAAGTCTGCAGACAGAAAACAGGTCTCCAAATTCACATAAAGAAACCACGTATTTTATTTTATCTTAAAATCCTTCAAGCCTTCTTTCTACTCTGTTTGGAGGACTGAAAACAGTCACCTTCCTCGTGTTCTGCTTTACTTGTCACCCACCTTTGTGCCTCTGTAAACCTGTCCATTGCTCTCTCGATAACAAAGGGAAAGACGCCATTGTGCTACTAATAAAACACTGTGTGAATTGCTTCCCCTCCAAAATACCTATAATGATTTTAATTGACTTTATTTTCTTCCAAAAAGAAACAGAGTTGCACAATCATTGTGAGGTCTTCCCTAATTAATGGAGATGCATTACTGATTTAAGATGAAAATTGAAGCCTGGTAAGTATCCATCTAGCAGCTTCCCAGCCTACAACAATACACAGAATCTGGTGTGTGAGTTTCTCTTATTACTCTCCCCACTCAGCATATTACCTCCTCCTGGGACCCGATAAAGTACTCGGGAGCAGGTAAAAAGCTGCACATTATTCTAGCTTTATCCTAGCTGCACTTTGGAAAACGGATTTGCAGGTTCTGAACCAACAGGCAATAAGTCACTCAGCCCATTTGCTCAGAATTGCAGCTGCATTGTTAGTGTTTACTTCCCAATAACTCTGTAAGCACAAAACAGTAACAAATATGTAGAGACACTGTCTTCTCTGCACATCAGAAAGCTGCACCTTCATGAATGTCTCTGCTTTCGCTATTTCCTAATCCAATTTTTTTCATGTCAAAGCTAGGAATTTGTGTGACAGGGTATTTGCGGCATTTCCATAAAGCAGAAGATCAGCCACATTCATGCTGATTCTAGGAAACTTGGAGTTAGCTTCAGAGGGTAAACCTGTGATAATTAGCTGGATCCTTAGATCTGGGAGTGGTCCTGTTAATGAGAGCCCCAGATTATAAAAGAAAACTGAGGAACAAATATTAATGGGGAGAATTCGATACATCTCTGTTTTGAGCTGTTGGAGGAGTTATGTGAGAACAGTTTCATCCACTCAACAAATGTTTATTGTGTGTGTTTACTGAGCACCTACAATGCAATATGAGTACATAGTTGTAAAAAAATTCTAACATTCCAGCTGTCCGGAAATGGCATGCTGAGCACAGAGTGAAATTAAAATTATGCAGTTAAATAAATGCATTCACCCAGAAAGTCCAGGTATGGTGGTCTGAAGAAAATCAGAGAGGTATAGTGATAGACGGTGGACAGGACTACTTAATAGTGCTAGCATAGATAGCTAGTATTAATAAAGCAATGAAGCCAAGGGAATCAGACGTTAAGCATAATAAACTCAGAAGCTGTATTGTACAATAAGCCTGCTGCATTAGGAAGTTGTAGCATTCCTAGAATCTCCAGGGGATTGCTGCATCTTCCATCCTCAAGACTGAATCCCTGAAGTGGGCAGGAAGGATATTTACCAGTCATTAGCTGGTATCGCCAAGGGAGAGATAAAACAATACAGGGAAAATTCCTCTACTGGGTGGATACCCAGTAGAAGCCAAGATGCAGGAGGAGGAGGTCCTTCTACTATGAGGCATGTGTAGTAGGAGCGAAGATGGTGACTCTAAGGAGAAAGTGCCTAGCTTGGGGAAAGGATCAGATTGAATAAGGGACATAGAACCCCAGAAGGTCCAGAAAATGAATTGGTTAGGAGGAGGACCCAGCACAAGCCTGTGAAGGACTGGGAAATTGAATGGTTAGTTTGAAAGAGTGCCTGGTCTTTCCCAAGACTGAGGTAATATACCAAAGCTTAGCAAAGCCCTCTTCCCCCCAGTAACACGTGTTGTTTGCCCATTTGTTCATACGTTCTCCCTCCGTAACAGCCACGTAGGCCTAGCAGCCGTGCAAGCCCCAAGCACGGACCCAAAGCACAGGCTCCAAATGCGAGCTCCAGGGGTCGGCTCCAGGAGGACTCCAAGCATTAGCCAGGGTGCTGGGTACAGCAGCACAGCACTGGCCAGTGCGCAGCCAGGAACAGAGGCTAAGCTAGCCAGGGGGGGACAGAGACTGAACTGGACTAATAACCAATGGCACACCATTTCTGGATCCTAGTCCTACTCTGGGCTTGATGAAGACGAGGTTGAACTTCTTCCACAATGGGAGTGACAGAGAAGAGATACTGGGAACCTGGGGACCGTCTTTTATTTTTGTTCCAATAAATCTTAGTGCTACATCTCATCCTCCCCACATAGGTTCCCAAGATGATTTCCTGTGACTCTGTGGAAGGACCCCATTTTAAATGGCAGCAATAGCAGATGGCCAGGCAGAGGCTCTCCGAGGAGCTGACATTCAAGATGATGTGGAAGTTTGAAAATGTAGCCCCTAAACCCTTCAATACTATTTACATCAAGAGATGAAGTCTATGTCCCTCTCCCTTGCCCTTGAATCTGGGCTCTCTGACTTCTTGGCAAAAAGATGTTTGACAACAGAGGAAAGAAGAAGTAATGCCAATCCAATTCCCGGCACCGAGCCTTCATAAACTGGCAGCTTCCACTTCCTGTGTCTGGGGAGATGCTTCCTCTTGGACTTGGTCACGATGCTTTGAGAAAGCCCAAGCAGGACACTGTAAACATTCTACCATAGAGAGGTTAGCCCCATATTGGGGTTTCCTGCCAATGTCACTTCCAAAAGGGGAAATCACCTCTATCGTTGATCTATATAGGCCCTTTCTAACCCAAAATGCCACTTACCAAGAAAGTATAGAAATGTAGCTACTGAGATGTAATTCTGACTTCCAGGCCATTTGATATATTCCTGACCAATTTTTTGGTCAAAATATTTATGATCCATAGAAATGTTATTCTTTGCATAGGAAAAGGACGCCATAACCCTGCCACCACTGGGATCTAAACTCGGAGTAGCAGACAAGTGTCAGGTGAGCCTAAGAAATACCTGGGGGTCAGACAAGCAGTGGAGCAGCTTTCAGTGCATGGCCCATTGTTGGAGCCTGTGCATTTCCTACAACACATCTATGCTTGTCCTGGCAATAAGACAAAGGGGAGTCAAACCCAGCTGCCTCTCCTCCTTGGAATGTCGTAAGTTGAATGCTTTGTTAGGATTTTAAATGGTGACTCCACACTCCTTATCATCTATCCTAGGATGAGCTGATTAAGTCATTTTACTTCATGAACAATGAAGGGTTAGGGTTGATTTTTCTCCTGGCAACAGTTAATTCTGGTAAAACCACATCATGAAAATATTGATGGAGAACAGCAATATTAATCCATCACACATTATCTATTAGTAATGTGTTATGTGACAAATACAAGTCATAAATTTAATTAAATGCAATGTCATTAATCATTCACCATTTATAATGAAGGCCCATAGAACTTCATTTGAACATTCTCACAGTCTGCTTATTACAAGCTCAGCTGTAGCTGCCTTTTCAATCCTGTGACAAATCCCTTTTCCTTCTTTGCTTCCTAATTACTAATCCTCCTTTACAATTCTAAGGAAAGTAACTGCTCTATCTGTTGCTATGGCTCCCCTGCCTAAAGCAAGCTCTCTTTTCCTTTTTGCTGAGAGTGACTTGTTTTGTTTCTTCCAGGCAGCAATGTGCCCCATTCCAAATGGACGAATCCTCATTGGTCTAAGCCAATCAAAAAACCCTTCCTATTTCACCTGTAATTTGTATAGAAGTAAATAATGTAACAAGTTCTTGCCAATAAAATGGAAGAAGAATTCTGCTGGTGCATTCATGTAACGTAACGCTTTCTACCCTGAAAAGAAGACGTTAGGAAAAGAAAACATTTTGGTGCCTTCTTGCTTCCTCCTCAGGGCACTGTCATGGGACAATGTGATATTTGGAACTGAGCAGCCATCTTGTGAACATGAGGATGGCCATCTCTCACTCTGAAGATGACAGATAAGAGGGAAGCTGAGCCTTTGGTACTATGCTGAATTACTCAACCAACCGTGAGACTGCTTAACAACAGGATTCGTACCACAGAAGCAATAACTCTTCATGAGTTTAATCCATATTTATTTAGGCATTTGTACTATGAGGCTGTACTTAGCAAACCAAATGAGGGACAAAGAGCAGGACCATTCTTAATACTTGTGAGACCCAGGGCAGGATAGTAACCATGGCCCACATACCGTATGCCTAAGTACTTAAAAGTTACAAATTTAGTTACCAACTGCTGAATAAAATATGTTTTGTCCTCATGCCTTGGAAAATATTATGCCACCATATGACCAGTAAGGTAAAATTACAATTTTAAATGTTTGGAATCCTTTTAGAGCGTCATGCTAGAACAGAGCAGTCAAGGACAGTCTACTCCCATCACAGACCCAGGTCTTGGCCCTCTTCCTTCCCCATCCCCCCGCATTGTCCTACTTGTAAGGTGTCTTGAAAGATACCTTGTAAGGTATCTTTAGATACTTTAGACTGAAAGTTCAATTTTTACCCGTGTTCTCCCATACTCTAAACAGTCGCCTTGGCCACTCCTTGGAAAGGTGGATCTCAGGAACAGGCACGTGTAGACCTGAAAGCAAATTTGTATGGCCCTTTGGAAAGAAAGTTTAGGGCCCTGGGTATCTAAAAAATAATCTAGACAAAAAGACTTAGTCTCTGGAACACAGCAGGCATAGAGTCTGTCAAATCTTGTGGCTTAGAGCGGAGATCTCTCCTGATGGTCTGAGGTGGTACCGAGGAGGAGCCCCTGCGCAGATGGTGTTAATGCAAGCCTGAACGCCCAGGTCCGATCACGATTTTGTTCTCCAGGAGCACCTAAAATAACTCTTCTAATTTTCTCTTTATTAATAAGATCAGAACTTCAGTGATTTTCAGTGAATAAAAATTAGTTGTTCTTAGATATAAATAAACAGAGACAGATTTATCACGAAGCTAACAACACTGAAGGCCCAAGGCCACTCACTTGCGTGGTTTCTGAGAAAGAAGCCTTAGCAGTAAGTTCGCACAGTGCTGATGCCACCGTCTCATGAAAAAGAGGGCAGACATCACCACTACATGTGTGTGGGGGAGGGCGGGTTGTAATATGTGTAAAGGTAAGATTTTTAAACTTTTAGCTTTAAAAGGACCCCCACAAGGTAAAATGGTGTAGCCATTGTGGAAAAGTTTGGTCATTTCTTAAAAAGTTAAACATAGAATACTATGTGATCCAGCAATTCTGCTCCTAGGTACATACCCAAGAGAATAGAAAACAGGGACTCAAAGAGATACTTGTACATCAATGTGCATAGAAGCATCATTCACAACAGACGAAAAGTAAAAGCAACCCAAGTGTCCATTAATAGACAAATAGATAAACAAAATGTGTTCTATATACAAACATTGGAATGTTATTCAGCCTTTATAAAGAATGAAATTCTGATACATGCTGCAGTATATATGAATCTTGACGATGCTAAACTAAGTTAAATAAGCTAGACACAAAAAGACAAATATTGTTTGATTATACTTACATAAGTTATGTGTAGTAGGCAAATTCAGAGACAGAAAGTAGATAAGAGGTTACGAGGGGCAGGGGAGAGGATAATGAGGATTTATTGCTTAATGGTTATAAAGTTTCTGTTTAGGGGGATGAAGAAGTAATTTGAGTTCTCCGGAGAAACAAAATCATTTATATATATATATATATATATATATATATATATATATATACACACACACACACACACACACACACACACATATACATATATACACACACACACACACTCATATATATATACATATATACACACACACACACTCATATATATATATGGTCTGTCCAGAAGGTATCCAGCCATGTAATATGAAAAACAGAGACATTTACTGAACAAGATACAAGATGCTTTGTACATAGGACAGTGACGCTTCAGTCCTCTTCAGTAGGCACCTTAGGACCTCACACAGTTCTCCCAATTGCCATCAGCTACTCAGTCATATTTTCTTGAATCTCATCAATGGTCTGAAATTTCTTCCGTTTCAAAGGTGATTTTAGTTTTGGGAAAAACCAAAAGTCACAGGGGAACAAATCTGGGCTGTAGGGGGATTGAGTCACCTGGGTGATTTGATGTTTCACCAAAAATCTTTGCACAAGATGTGATGTATAAGTGAGCACATTGTCACAATGAACCTGCCAATCACCAGTTGCCCGTAGCTGTGACCTTCTGAGTCATTCGAGTGGTTCCATGGAGGAATGTTCCAACATTAGGTAGAATCTGATGCAGATTCATTGCTGGCTCAGTCATTTAGAATGCAACAGCCACAGGATATACATGCTCACTCAGTGGCATCTTCCACCCCACTGACTAGTAGAGTGAAGTTGTCATTGCTCACGCATGCACACTCTCCTTGGCTGCCAGGGTATATCAATGTCGTGGAAATCATTCTTGTTATGTTAACAATGGCTGGACTTTTTCTGGAGAGACCTCACATAATATCAGTGCTTTGGCCATTTTAAGTTAAAAAGACCTTTTATCATAAAATATATGGTTTTACACTTTACTTAAATTGAACTTACAATCCCTATGACTTCCCTACATAAACATAACAAAAGAGTGTAGTAAGATTAGCAAATACTAAATTATATTGATAATTTGTCATCCTTAATTTGCGGTTTTAGAAACAACACACAACGAATATATATGTTTATCCTTGGCTTATTAGTTGCAATGTACAATGCAACAAAATACAAAATACACGTGAATACTCATTCATAGACATAAGACGGCAGCTAAAGATTAGGCTTCAGAATTGACATTTAACTATCCTACAAACAATTAACATTGCGTCATAATATATCATCAAAGCAATTTTTTTACACTGAAAAAAATCAAAATAAAAACCATTATCTGTGCCCTGACTGGTGTGGTTCAGTGGGCTTAGCATCATCCTGAAAACTGAAAGGTCACCAGTTCAATTCCTTGTCAGGACACATGCCTGGGTTGCAGTCCAGGTCCCTGTTTGGAGCATGTGTGAGAGACAACCAATCAATGTTTCTCTCACACACAGACTTTTGTCTCCCTCTCTCTCCCACTCTTTTTCTCTCTCTCTAAAAATAAATAAATAAAATTAGAAAAAACCTGTTATTTGTAAACTTTTATATGAAACGTAACCCTTCAAGTAGAAATAAAAAATAAAATTTGTCAATTTACTACTCAACTTGCATAGGATTTGAATTTTTATTATACTGAGGGGAAAAAAGCTGTTTTGTGTTGTGAAATAATGCTTCAATAAACAATTAATAGAAATACCCACCAGTATAATGTTTTGCTCTTTCAATGTCAGCATAGGTTTGGGAACATACTGAAGAGGAAGTCATAGACATCCAAAAGTGAAATGCAAAAATGTGTCTTAAAGAAATCTTTCCTTGTGATTGGAAACAGTTTGAAATGAAGTAAACTAATTGGAGATCATCACAGCTGCTTTTGTAAATTATGCTAAGGGCATTATTACCCCTCTTTCCCATCCCTTCCCCTAAATTACTAAAAAATAAAAATATATTTATATTGTGCAAGACAAATACGGATGAGACATAAAATGTTTCACATTTTGATCTAAAGATTAAAAAGTAATCAATAGCTTGATCACACTAATGAATGGAATATTTGCATCCTCAATTATTAGCCAATATAGGTGAATCCCAAAGCCCTTCCTGAAATGAGAAAGCCTGGGTGACCATTTCCACATTTGCCAAGAGAGGCAATGGGTGGGAATTCACAATCGACACAGTTGTATTCCTGATCCACTGCTCATACCCAGTTGCACAAGATGAAGGTCAATATAGCAGTTTTTGTCCCAAATTATAAGCAGTGATTGAGTAAACTGCTGTCAGCCCTATTATTACCTATAAATAATTCACAATGCATTAAAAAGTTACTTGCAATCCTGCAGAATTAGGCATAAATTGTTGTAAGATAAAAAAACAAATCTGTTTTGTCAAAACTGGCAGTGTAAAGAAGGCAGCCCGGGAAGTGTTGGAATCATCTGTAATGCCAAGTACCCCCATAAACTCTTAATGTGGTTAGGCTTTGGGACTCATTGTTTTGAAATATTAGATGTATATATACACTTTTCTCATAGTCTCACACAACTTATGACTATCTTCACTCAACTGAGTCAAACTTCAGCTTTAGCAATTCTTATAACAAGCTGTATCTCTGGGTCTACAGGATAATTTTAGTAATTCAAATCAAACTAATAGACAAGAAACCACTTAGGTTCAGCGTCACCATCGCAGCCTTTTATAAGTTTACTAACAACTTTACCCTAATCCCAATAAAGCCTGATAACAGTCATAAGAATCCATTGGGAAGTTTACTGGGGGTACCATTCTACCCATGCCTTTATGAGTCCATA
The DNA here is from genome assembly GCA_004026765.1 of Micronycteris hirsuta. Classification (NCBI taxonomy): domain Eukaryota; kingdom Metazoa; phylum Chordata; class Mammalia; order Chiroptera; family Phyllostomidae; genus Micronycteris; species Micronycteris hirsuta. The sequence goes on along the minus strand of PVJI01019490.1, from coordinate 14,053 downwards.
TAGAAATATAACGAATTTGGATTGCCTGAGTAACAGCTGTCTGACAAACTGGACCTGATGGTGTTCTCTTTTCATGGATTTTGTTGGCACATTCCATGCAGAAGAGGTTGTGGCCCCATGCAGCTAGGGCAGCAATAACTTCATTCTGAAAGCAAATTAACACAGCCACACTTTCGTCCTGATTCTGGAAGTGAGCTAGAGGTGGAACCACCATTGGTAGAGGAGTAACTATTGGCACCATTTAGAAAAAGCAGGAAAGTACTTGGAGGGCCAACTTGGTTGCCTGTCTAGGTGGGTCACTCCTAACCCCACAAGCAAGTGGGTCTTCAGTGCTCTTGGGAAATGTAGTAGGCACGAGGAGTGGATAGCTGACTTCCTCTACACGGAGTCTTCATGTTATCAGAAGGATCACTCCCAAAGCCAGAGAGTGGGTTAACTGGTTTAAATGGAGTACAGATAGCACAGATATTGGTAAAGAGTCAAAGGCAGGAGAATCAACTGTCGTGGGGATTTCATCCCAGCCGAAATCTGTGGGTGACCGCAACACGATGCGTAAAAGAATCTCATACTGAGACACGCAGGGAAAAGAGAGTCTGGAGCCACGGGACCAATTCCTCCATCTTGGGAAAAGGCCTCGTGGGTAGCTTAGCTGGGGTTTTTATTAGAGGCTTTAGGACATATTTACATTGGATTGATTATTCATGGAATTATGCAGAACAGGGGTAGGTTTACTCATTAACAGAGCATTAGGATGTAAATTCAGGTCTGGTGGTAGACAGGACCAGGGTATACATTAAACAGGAGACAAGTAGATAGAGAGTAAGCTAGCTAGGGCTGTTAACTTTTAGGACCATAGAACATTGAGGCAGTGATTCATTAATTTAAGCTTCCGGACTTTGGGAGGAAGAGGCTCAGCAAGTCAGAGAATTTTTTAAGATACATTTTTGCCAAATTCCCACTAGAGGATTCCTATTCCACAGACATGATCCACACTTGCCCACACGGGAATCATGCGGAGCTGTGCTCTGACATGCATGATTCCCAGACTGCATTTCTACATGCGTGTGGAAAGAATTCCCACAATCAGCTGCAAAATCTGACCCTATGATGGTAGTGTACCTCTAAGTCCATGTGCTAAATGAGCTTGTTGGACTAAAGTCAGCCAACCTATTGCTTCTAAAGTAGGGCTCTGAGAACCACTACCCAGAGAACAGGAACTATCATTCTGATGATTGGATATCATTCTTGCATGGCCAGGAGCCACTGAATTGGAGGAGAACCATGAAGAGCTAATGCTACTTTCAAAGCTTACATTGGTACCCATTGTAATGGAAATCAGTCTCTTCACTGAGCTCAATATAGTCTCCTGTAAGCATGGCAATATGCATTTCTGCTATTTCTCATGCTCCATCAACATTTTCAGGCATCCCCTTTACTTAAAAGACAGGTTCCTTATCTCTGCTCAGAGTTACTACGTATGTGTGGGTCTGCTGCTGAATTCTTTCAACAGTTGCTCCTAGTTGCCCCAACTACTAATCTCACCACACCATGTGGGACCCTTACTTGGACCAGGCACATTAGGATTTGATGACCCTTCCAAGACAAATCAATTTTTGTTTAGAGATGCGTGAATTAAGGAGAAGTGCTCTGCAACTGAGAGGATCACTCTTTTGGCCAAAGTAACATCCTCTTTCTGCCAAGTGACAACAAAAATGGGCTTTTCACTATAAACAGGTATCTTGATACACATGTTTGTCTCAGCTCTCAGTGCTTTAATTTTACAACCCTGCTGAACAACAATCTCAGCGACATGCTCGGAGCTGGGCACAGGGACGCTCTTCCTCCACAGCCAGGCAGCCTGCTCCAGCTTCAGGCAAGGGACAGCATCGCTGCCATCACCCCCTGCCTTTCTTATGAGTGCCTAAAGGTGCTTCTCCATCTTTTGTCATGTGCACTTAAAGATCTTGGGAACCTTATTAAAAAGCAAATCCTGCCCTGGCCGGTTTGGATCAGTTAGGTGGAGTGTCATCTTATAAACAAAATATTTCAGTTGGATTCCGGATCAGTGAACGTACACAGGTTGCAAGTTCAATTCCTGGTCCCAGCATATGTGGCAAGCAACCAACTGATGCTTCTCTCAGCATATTTCTCTCTCCCTCACTCTCTACCTTGCTCTCTCTCTTAAAAAAGGCAATGAAAAAATGTCCTTGTATAAGGATAAAACATATTGAAAAAGAAAAATAGAGAATCCTGACTCAATACCTCTGGTGTGAAAACTGAAATTCTGTAATTCTAACAAAATCATTGTTGTTTCTGATGCTGCTGCAGTAGGTTCCACACTCTGAGAACTATTTGACTTGGCCCCTCAAAGAGCGGTCCCAGGACCAGCACCCTGGGCATTGCCTGGAAGCTTGTTAGAAATGCAGTTCCTTGGACCCGAGTCAGCCCTACAGAATCAGAGTCCTGAGGGGAGGAGGAGGCCCAGGGACCTGTGTTTTAATAAGCCCTGTCAGTTCTTGTACACATGATAACACTGGTCTGGAATTTGTGTAACATGTATATATTAGATACAGCTTCATTTCCCCCTGTCTGCCATGAAAAATTGAGGGAAGGGAGATGTGTATGTGATAAATCATATTAGCATCAGTGAACACCAAGAACGGGAACACTTAAGGGACCCTGGTGATTCTTTGTGATCATATCACATAAGTGAGCTCATGCATGCCAACGGAAGGAGAGGGGGACAGGGAAGAATGCGACAGCCCTCCAAACCCATGTAGCCCGCAGACAATGCTGCTTGGTCCCAGAGGACACAGATGACAATCTGAGATGAAAAACAGGACCGTGATCAGGGGAACCAGGAACTCACTCAGCTCTGCAGGAAATGAATTGTTCTGAGGGTGTGCAGGACCTACTGGAAAGCTCCTCTCCTCTCCTTTTAATGGCTTTTCTATGACTGAAAAGAAATACTGTAGATTTATAGAATATTTAGAGAATATAGGAAGACACAAAGAAAATAAAAATTGTCACAGTCCTACTTTCCTGTATAACCACTTTATCCACTTGACATTTTGGAGTATATTCTATATCCTATCTAGATACATACACATATACACTGCTATATAGATTAGAAATAATTTTGTAAATACCAATATATGCATACATACATATTTAAATATGCTACATATAAAAATGTAAATATGCACAAACACTTATCATATATGGTATACATGCTTATATATAGACACTATATTTATATGATACTCATATATGTAATACATATAAAATATTTTTAAATATATTCATATGTATACATAGTATATATATAACATCTATATAACTATATGAATCTATTATATATAAATTATATCTTTACATAAAATGCATACATATATACACAGATATCAATATAAATATATACATATATACTATAAATATAAATAAATTTTCTATAAACATAAATAGACATATACAACTTTGCAACCTACTTCTTTTACACTTAGCATTATATTGCACTTAAAGGGGACAGTTAAAAAGTGCAAATTCTATTTTATTTTTTTCATTGCTTTTTTCAGACAGAGAGGAAGGGAGGGAGAGGGAGAGAGAAACATTGGTTGCCTCCATATGGGCTCCAGAAGGGGGTCAAACCTGTAACCTAAGCATGTGCCCTGACCACGGAGCAAACCTACAAACTTTTGGTTTACAGAATGACACTCCAACAAACTGAGCCACACCAGCCAGGGCAAAAAGTGCAAATTTTAAATTCCCCACGTGTCTCCCACCGACCACTCCTCTTCTGCCTCCCCACAATTAGAGGTCATAAAGATTTGTAGGTTGCATGAGGACTCAGTGGAAAAACGAAGAGATAAAATCAACTCTTCCTTCCCTTTAGAGCCAGTGAGCCAGGTAATTACATTGGGAGAGCCAGCTCTGACCCCAGGGTGCCCGGTCACCACCTGTCACACGGATGTCCTTCACACCCAGCCCACACGCTCGGAACCGAATCAGGAGACAGAGCCAAAATAGCCAGACTCTCTAATGCTTTCCTGTACGTTTCAGTTCAGCCACCCCAACTCTCTAGTATTATTTTGAGAGTAAAAATTTGAAATGAGTTGAAATGAGCTATTTTGAGCTAGCAGGGTATTCACTGTGGTGCCCTAAAAAGGTCACAAAACCACACACAAGCTGACCTGTAGGATTGTCCCAGATCACCACAAAACCTCTTCTTTCCTTTGTCTTTATTAAGTCTATCCAGGAAGAGTCTAAAATATTTTAAACAAAATGATGCAGGTTTTCATTAAGATCCTTTAAAAATAATTGATTTCACAGAGCTCATTCCATGTTTATTCTATTGATTCAATTTAAAACAAATTGTAACACAGAGCTCATAATAAGCCCAAACAGTCCAGAGATCATTTTCATTTTTGAAATAATAAGTCTTATTTTTCCCCCCTCTATGGCTGCAATTATGGTAGAATAGAAAATTAGACTTTAATTAATCAGCAACTGCTCCTTTCCCCCAGTCACTGGGAATTTTTGAGGCTATAAAACTACAGTGTAGTGTAGCTAAACAGCTCCAAAAATGGCTGGAAAAAAACAAAAACCAGAAAACGGTTCCTTTACCTGATGCTTTTTCTCAGAGCTTAAAGTCAATTCAAAGCAAGTTTTTCAAGCCCGGGTGAAAACTTCATGCAGGGGCCAAGCAGGAATGCTTTTGCTGATGCACAGACTGGGTGCAGTGCTTACAGTCCCCCCTCAGCCCTCAGACAGGCAGTTTAGCTGCTTTCCTTGTTAGAGGAGCTTGAGCCAGCAGACTTGCTACCCAGAGACACCTGCTTCTGTCACCAGGAGCCAACTTAGTATGTGGTAAGAATGCAATTGTAACGGCCTTTCTACACTTCTGGGCTCTCTCTTCCCAGCTGCCCAATGTGTCTTTTGTCTCAGGTACTGCCATTATAAGCCTTATTAATTATAGATCAATCTGTAATTTGAAGGTATGAGCCAAAACTGTAGGGGGTCTCATTAACATAAGATTAAAAGCTGACTCAGAGATTAATTATTTTGTAACTAAAGAAAAAAATCAGGCAGGATTTAGGTTTGAGCAAAGCAGTTTCTCAGCGATGAGCACATCTCTGAAGGATATTTTAAAATACACAAGCCATTTTTTGAGTTTTTCTGCCATTGTTGAATTTTTTCATTGCTGACGGTTAAATGCTCCTATGTGTGCTTATAAAGGCACATGTGTCAGGACACAGCAAGTGAGAGCAATTTATGAATTGATCAAAGGAACTTTGATGGGAAGGTGTTGATTAAACTTAGAAGCTTCGTATGAGCCAGGAAGATATAGTCAAGTTCAAACATATGTATGAAGTGCTAAATGAGTGTATCTATTAATGGTTAGTTATATAAACTAAATAGAGACTATTCATTAAATAAATATCTTTATCTGAACTATGTCTCATTAAGAAATAATGTAAGATATTTAGTCTCTCTAGCAGCTACCGACTATTGGTCTGAAGATGTCCTGAGATCGCTTTATAGTCATTTGTATGAAAATAATGCAACAATTAAGAAATAATAATACAAAAAAGACTAAATTCTGTGTTTCTTGTACTCACAACTGTAAACCTCCTTTCGTCCACCCCTGTATATATGTATATCTATCTTAAGTCAGCCCTCCACATTCACAGATTTCCTGTTGCAGAGGGAAAATATGTACTCATGGCCCCTTTTGCACAGCTTTTGTTGCCCACTACCTTTCAAACTTAAGCTTCAGAATTATCTTACTGGGCCCAGCCCCTGACCTCTACAGGGTTAGAAAACATGGTCATAAAATAAGTCTAGGTGGGGGACTCTAACTTTGCTTTTCTAATAATGTTCCGTTAAGGTTGATGCTGCTGGTTCCAAACACTTGGTTCACATACCAAGGACAGTGGCATCTCCTGGGAGCTCGTTAGGAATGTAGGTTTTTCTGGCCCCACTCCAGGTCTACTGAATCAGAATCTTTGGAGTGGGGCCTGAACTCTGTATTTTAACAAGCTCTCAAGTTAACTCTGAGGCACTCTAAAGGTTGAGAACCACTGTCCTAGACTAACTAGTGCTTCTCAAACTTTCTTATACAGATGAAAAATCTATGGATCTTGTTGAAAAAGCAGGTTCTACTTCAGTAGACATACTAGTCTGCTAGGGTGTTGCCATTACAAACTGGGTGACTTAGCCAACAAAAGTTTATTTTCTCACAATTCTAGAGGCTCAAAGTCCAAAATCAAGGTGTTGGCAGGACTGGTTTCTTCGGAGGTCTCTCTCTTTCACTTGAAGACAGCCATCTTCTGGCCTTACTCTGCACACATGTATCCTGCCCCATTTCCTCTTCCTGGAAGGATACTAGTCATATTGGATTAGGGCCCACCCTAAAGATCTCATTTTAACTTAATAACCTCTTAAAGTTCCTTATTTTAAGTTATGTTTACCTCCTGAGGTGCTAGAGATTAAACTTCAATATACAAGTTTGAGGGACACAATTCAGCCTGTAACAGTAGATACTTAACCCTGCATTTCTACCAAGCTCCCATGGGATGGCCATGCTATTGATCTGGGGACCATCTTTTGAATGACATATGCCTAGGAGAGTGCAGCTGTCACCTCCAGAACACTGTCAGTAAAACTGCTGTTAATAATGGGAAAGTGGCATATTCCTCAGGTGTATTGAAATAAAAGAAATTTCCATAGTTCTGGAGCAAACACTTGTCAACTTTAATGTGCATCAAATTCAACTGGGGAACTTGTCCAATAGTAAATTTCTAAGTCCCACTCCCAAAGATTCAAGTTAAGTAGGCTGTGAAGAGGCCAAATATATCCTTTTTTTTTTTTTTACCAAGCATTGAAGGTCACTCAAGTACAGATGGTTCTCCAGGCTACACTTTGAGAAGCACTGATCTACAAAGTGTATATCTTGCCTTCTCAACCATCCCTACTTGCTGAGCTCTTCAAGGCTAGAACCATTTCTACAAACCATTTTGCTGTATCTCAAAGTTTAATATGCATGTGCTTCCCTAGAAATGCTGTAAAAATGCAGATTCAGATTCAGTAGGTCTGGATGGAATCTGAGGTGCTGCAATTCTAATGAGCTCCCGGGTGTTGTCAATGCTACTGGTCTGTGGATCACACTTTGAGTGGCAGTGACAAGATTTTACATCTCACACTATGCCTGCGCAAGGACTGATATCACAGTGTCATTTAAGGAACTCTGTATAATTCATGCATTGACCATTTATCTTTCATACATCTTTACACTTTAATGCAGTACATAATATAATAAACCTCCCATTATCTGATCCTCTCCAAATTGATTCCTCCTGGAGTTCATATAATTCTTAATTCAATTGTCCTGGGGACTCTCCTTGAGTAACGGGAATTAGAATTTTGGACTACAGGATCAGAATTCTAAGTAACTTTGACAAATTGGAGAAATGTTACATTATAAATGAACAGAATAAAGTCCAAGAGGGATAGGTGCAAGACAGTGCCCGCAGGCATAAAAACTAAAGGATACACCATGAGGAGACCTGCAAAGCACACACAAAGTGGAAATCTAGGAGCTCGTCGCTCGAGGTGAGAAATTATACTAAAAATGAGCATCCAGGCAAGAAATTGCAGAGAGGCAGGATAGCAAGTGCCTCTACTATAATGTGAAGCCCAAGAGAAGAAAATATATAACTAGGTATTAAAATTACTTGACATGTTACTAATTTTAAATATACTTGTGATAATTATTTTACATGGCTTCTAAACTGATTCTGACATTATTTTCTACTCAGGTTATGCCTGCTATGCACTTCTTTCCCTTGATAGTTGTGAAAATCAATCCTGGCACATAAGAATCACCTGCACCACTTTTAAAACTACCTATATCCAAACCCATTTGTATTAATTTCTTAGGCCTGCTGCAACAAAATGCCACAAACTGGGTGGCTTAGAACAACAAAAATATATTTCCTCATAGTTCCAGAGACTAGAATTTCAAAAGCTAGGTGTCAGCCACGTTCCCTCTGAGACTGGCACAGGAAGGATCCCTTCTTACCTTTCCCAGCTTCCGGTAGACCTAGGCATTCTTTGCGGCAGCGTAACTCCAATCTAATCTTAACATGGCAGTCCCTTTCTGTCTCTTCCCATAATCCTTCCTCTGTGCATATCTTGTATGTATTTAAATTGCTCCTTTTTATAAAGACGGTAGTCATATTAAATTAGGGTCCACCCTAACGACTTTAGTTTAACTTGATTACCTCTTTAAAGACACTATTTCCAAACAAAGTCATATTCTGAAGTACTTAGGGTTAGGGCTTCAACATCACTTTTTGGGGAGACACAGTTCAATGCCAAGAAGATGCTAATACATGGCTAGGGCTGAGAATCACTGCCCTGAGAGAAGGTCTGTGACAGCCACCATCGTTGTGGGCACAGCCTACCCTGATAGTTGTGACTCTTGAGTGAGACTTTATCTGTTGTCTCGGTATTTTGGCTAAAGCTCCGAAGCTGAGGCAATAGAAAGCAAACAACTGACATTCTAAAGCACTGTTTTGCAACCTTGAACACACCTGGAATAACCTAGGAACTTTTTTAAAAGAATCCTGAAGCCTGGGTGTATCCCAGAGATTCTGATGTAATCAGTCTAGGAGCAGACCTGAGCATGGAGAATTTTAAAAGCTCCCCCAGGCCACCTTACCATGCAATCAAGATGAGAACTACGTTTTACAAAAAAGATGTGCTATAAAGTGGCCAAACTGGCCCTCAGAGCAGAAGCACCGGAGCCGGAGCCCTAGGCTCTGGACCCCAGGACTTTACTCTTCCCACTCTTACCTTGGTAACCAATGATCTTACAACAATAAGCTGAAAGATCTTTAAGTATGATCTTTCCATTCCTCATATCATGGTGGGCAAATATTTTTCATCTAAAAAATATAATTTCTCCTAATTCTACTTTCCACTCAGTTACCCTTTCTCCTTTCACTATCAGCAAAGCTTTTGGAAATATTATTCTAAACTCATCTTTGTCAAGTTCTCACTTCCCAGGTGGTTCATAAGCCTCTGTAACATGACTTTTGATGTGACCATTTTTTAAAAATGAACTACACAAGGCCTTCTAGTTGCCAAATACAAAAGACATTCGGTCCTCATCAAATCTAAACACTACTGTATGGAATGCAAGACTGGTTCCCATTCCCTCTCTCTTGTGTGCTTCCCCTTTACCTTCCATAGAGTCGTTCCCTTCCATTTCCTTTGGGGACTCCTCCTGTTCACCTGGCTATTAAGTAAATTGTGGTATCTATTTTAGGCCTATTTTTGTCACATTGTTGATTAGGTTGAAGCATACAAAATTGTGCTTTGTTTAGGCCAAAACTGCTTGAATATTGGCTATATCATACAGTTTAACCTAATGCCCTATCTCAGTATGTTAACAAACTGCCACTGGCTTCAGCTATTGCCTGTATACAGAGCTGATACTCAGGCCATTTGTAAAAGTATTGCAATATTTCCTATCAATTGGTAAATAGTTGGTGCCCATTGCCTTTCCCCCACCAGTGCCCTCTCATTTCCTTGACTGCCCTACCTCTTTTCTTAGGACTCCCAACACCTCCCAATAATCCATAACTAAAGGGAAAAGGCACATAACAAGGGACCCCTGAGACTGCTTTGAGACTATAAGCAGTATCTGTTTTAGTTAGTTGCTGTCCATATTGTACTGATTATAAAATATTCTCATATTACCCCTATGTATTCATGATTTCCAAATGTATCTACCCAGCTAAATCACTTGTACTTAGCCTCAGACCCATATTGTTACCTGACTTTTCCTACTTTGATATCACATAGATATATCAGAGTCAGTATGCCCCAAATAGAACACCAACCCTCCCCCAACAATGTGACAAACTTCAACTTTGGTGGCAGCAATGAACTACTCTCTAAGCACCCATGTCCTTGTGTAGTCCCCTCACACACTGACTCTGGGCTTGGTTATTAGACTTCCTTTGGCCAGACATTATCAAACATGATGGAAACAGAGGCTTAAGAAGTGCTTATCCTCTGGGAAAGCTCACTCCTGCGAGCATCTGCAAAACTCTTAAGAAGCTCAGACTAAACGTCTGTGTGATGAGAACACATCGAGAGGGAGTGGCCAGAGGGAAGAGCACTGAGGCCTCAAGGTGTCACAGAGCATCCCCACTCCACCTTGTCCAAATGTCTGACCTACAGAATTTGGAGAAGTAAAATGATTGCTCCTTAAGTTTCTCTATTAGCCAGGCTTCTCCAGAAAAACAGAACCACTAACAGAATGTGTGTGTGTGCATCTGTAGATACATTTAGAATACATTTATTTATTCATTTATTTATTTATTTTAAGAAATTGGTGACCATAATCATGGAGGCTGACAAGTCCCAAGGTCTGCAAGGTGAATAAGTAAACTGGAGACCCATTAGAGCCAATGGTGAACAGATGGTGTGGTTCTAGTCCAAAGGCCATGAAGCTTACAACCCACAAAAAGCCGATATGTTTCAGTTTGAGTTGGAAGGCAAGAACATTGGATGTTGTGGTTCAAAGGTGGTCAGGCAGAAGAAATTCTCTCCGGCTCTGGGGGAGAGTCAAACTTTTTGTTTTACTCTGGCTTTTAGTTGATTGGATTTGGCCCACCCACATTAGAGAGGGTAATTTACATCACTCATTCTACCAATAAATGTTAATCTCATCCAAAACACCCTAATCAAAACACCAGAATAATGTTTGACCAAATATCTGTGTAACCCATGACCCAGTTAAGTTGCCACTTAAAATTAGCCATTACAGTTTCTAAGTTTTTGGATGGTTTGATATGCACCAATAGAGAACAGGAAAAAGAAAGTGTTCTTTATACAATATGAAACAAGGCTGACCTATATAATACAGACTTAGATCTACTCTTTATATAATAGGAGTAGATTTATCAAAAAATGATATTATCATTCATCTATTAACTAAATCCAAATTCTAGGATCATTCTAGAAAAATAGTTATCCTTTTTTTTTTTTTTTTTTTTTTTTTTTAGAGAGAGAGGGGAAAGAGAGAGAGGGAGAGAAACATCAATATGTGGTTGCCTCTCACCCAACCGCTCCTGGGGACCTGGCCCACAACCCAGGCATGTGCCCTGACTGGGAATCAGATGGGTGACCTTTGGTTCACAGGTCCACGCTCAATCCACTTAGCTACACCAGCTAGGGCGCCTCTATTTTCATCTGATCACCAATACTTTTTAAATTCTTCCTCTTAGTTAATTTAAAAAATTCTTTAACCTCACTGCTAGTGCCCTTGGTAGGACACAGATAACAAATATCTGGCACTGTGCTGTCACTGCTCCCTTCAGTGACCATGGTGAGTATGGCCAATCTGTCAAGGCTCTGTGTTCAGGTCAGCCAGGAAAGTGGCCACATTACTAGCTTCAACATTCCACTCCAAGCATTTATACAAATCAATCACACCTGTTCTAGAACCTTCTGATTTAGCACTTGTTAAGGCAAAAGCCATTTTGCTGGTTACACCAACCTCTCAGACCATTGCCCAAGTCAATTTATATTCCACATTTTTAGAATGATTGCCAAACTAATCATTCTAAAATTTATTTAACTTTATCTAGGTTGCCAACCTGTGCTCACTCTGGGACCCAGAGGTGTTTGGGTATGTGGTAGTTAGACTGACTGCCAAGATGGCTCTAATTCTCGGCCCTTCCCCTACCCATGTCTCTTGTGATGTGATTTTGCAGGTCCTCCCAGTAAGAGAGAAAGTCTATTTCTATACCCCTTGAATCTGGCTGGCCTGGTGTCTTGCTTTGAACAGTAGAAATGATATTGTAGAGATTTTAAGTCTAGGCCTCAAGAGGTTTTGAGCACTCGCTTTCTGTCTTAGGACCCTGCCATTGCTGTGAGAACAAACCTGGACCAGCCTGCTGGAGCATGAGAGGTGACAAGAATTGGAGCCACATGTCTCCCCCTAAGCCCATCAGACTTGTCAGATAGCACAGCCAAGATCAACAAAGCCACTCGACTTCCCACAACTAACCACAGATAGATTCATAAGCTATAGCCACTCAGGTGACCCTCAGACTGGTGGTTGTTCCTTACACAGCATTTTATGGCCATAGGAGTTGATAAAAGGATTATACAGAGAACTGGGAAGCAGGTCTATTTGCAAGATAAACTAAAAAACCACTGCAGGAGAACTTATCCAATTGAGTCAAGGAATCAAATACAGAAGCCCACAAAATCTATAGTTGGCTGTTGTTGGAAAAACCTCACAAGGCTATAAGAACAAAAAGTGGCACCTGCAGACCCAACAATGCTGGTGCTAGCACTTTCATCACTAGTGGAGACAAAGCCTGCATCAGCACCTGAGTATCCCCAGAATCTTCAAAGGCATTTGCCAGCACAGCAGCCTTGGCAGCTGACATCCCTGCAGGGAACTGAAGCAAGGAAAATGGTAGACACCACATGGAAGCTAAAAAGGCTGTATTGTGAGAACGCTGGAGACACCTCCAGGGGACTGCCAGAAATAAAAGAAGGCACCTTGAAAGGTCCTGACAGAGAAAGAATACTTTATGATAATGTTTTTGACTCTCTTATCCTACAACAAGTCCTGGTGTGGGCTTGGAATAAAGGATTTATAAATGTCTAAAATTGTTCCATAATTCACCTTTTCCCTCAAAAAAATAAATCTTATTAACAGCAAAATACAAGTTTATTCATCTCTCATCTTATATGTATACGTGCCCACACATTCACACACACAGTTTCCACCTGCATCATTTCTATATATTTCTACTTACTCTCCCCACACCTCTTAGATCATAAGGTTTCTCATTTCCTGCCACATTATCTAGAGAGATGCATCCTGTCTTCCTGAAAGAGTATTTCAGAAGGCCCCACAGTTGATCTCACTATACAACAGAAGATTTTATGCAAGGAATGGAAGCTATAGTTCTTTTCTTTAAACTACAGTGTAAACAAGGGGGAAGTGTTCTCTCTAGCAGTAGCAATAATATTGAACTGGCAGTAGAATGCAAGAAAGAAGAAGAAAGGGCCACGGATTCATTGTAGTTCTTGCCTTTCATAGTAAAGTATAATTCTCTGCCCTTTGAATCTGGGCTTGGCTGTATGACTTGCTTTGGCCAATGGGACATAAGCAAATGTAATACAAAAAGAGGCTTGAAAAGTGCTTGCACATTGAGACTTGCTCTTTTTCTGCTGCATTTGGAGCTATGAGGTAGCAATCTGAAGGAGTCCAAGTTAACCTGCTGCGGAAGCTAAGTAGAAGAAAAACAAAGCACCCAGCCTTTAGCCCACCAACCACCAGACATGTGAGTAAGGTCATTCTCATCCATCCAGTTCCAGCTGAGCTGCCAGGTGCAGCTGCTACAAGAGTGAGCTTAGGTGAGGCAAGCTGACAAATGGCTCAGTCTAGTCCTGTCCAAATTACCAATTGTGAGTCAATAAATGATCATTTGGTGTTACCTCCAATGTTTTGTAATAGCTTGCAGATGCAGCAAAGACTAATGGGTGCATCACTAAAAATTAGGTGTGCAACGTCAGAGGTGAATGGTGCAGTGAGGACTCATAATATGAGTGGGGCTTTCCAAACCACAGCAATTTGCAAAGGGAATAGGCTGGGAGAATTTATTTCTGTCTCTATCATCAGAATCTTATTTTAAAGCCCACAGGAGAATAAAGACAAGACAAATTACAAAAAATAAAATAAACACAAAACCTTCTCTCAAATCTTAGAAACTGAAACAGGTGTTTTTTTCTGAGAAAAGTAGTCATGCTTATGTAAACTGTGTAGCTTATTCTTGTTTCCTTGTCTTTGATTTAAAAAAAAATCAAATCCAGTTTAAGTCTCTCTCTAAGTGACTAAGGCTTTGCAGAATTCAATGTACTGGTCATTTATTTATTTGGGGGAATCACAATTCCCACATATTAGACAATTTTTTACTTTTTTCCACTGCTGTTTCACTTTTTTCCTATTATTGGTGGG
>PVJI01019489.1:0-30943 GCA_004026765.1 Micronycteris hirsuta | reverse complement strand
TGAAATGTTGAAGGGAGTTATATGAGGTATGGAGGAATATCAACAGGGGAGGGGTAGGGGGTGAGGGTGGGAATGGGGCACAGAACAAGTAGCATAAATGGGAGGTAGACAACAGACAGGGGGAGGTTAAGAATAGTATAGGAAGTGCAGGAGCAGAAGGACTTATGTGTATGACCTATGGAAAAAACTAAAGGGAGGGGAAAGGGGGGGTAAGGGGGTGGGGGGCAAGAAGGGGGGAAAGTGGGACAACTGTAACAGCATAATCAATAAAATATAGTTTACAAAAATAAAAAATAAATAAATAATTCTTCACTACAAAAAAAATGCAACTACATCAAACTGAAGAGGTTCTACACAAAAGAGAAATTCTTCAACAAAACAAAAAAGCAACCTACTTAATGGGAGAATATATTTGCAAATGATATATCCAATAAAGGATTGCTATACAAAATATATAAGAAACTCATACAAGTCAATAACAAAAAAATAAATAACAATCTGATTGAAAATGGGCAGAGGACATGAAAACACATTTCTCCAAAATAAGACATACAGATGGCCAACAGACACATGAAAAGATGCTCAAAATCCCTAATTTTCAGGGAAGTGTGAATCACAACCACAATGACACACCACCTCACATAAGTCAGAATGACTATTATCAAAAAGTTAACAAATAACATGTGTTGGTAAGGATGTGGAAGAAAGGGAACCCTTGTGCGCTCTTGGTAGGACTGCAAACTGGTGCTGTCACTATGGAGATTTCTTTAAAAACTATAAATAGACATATCGTATGACTCAGCAATTTCAGTCCTGGGTATTTATCCAAAGAAAGTAATTATGCTAAAAAAGATACATGCACCCTTATGTACATTGCAGCATTATTCACAATAGCCAAAACATGGAAGCAACTTAGGTGTCCAAAGATAGACGAATGGCTAAAGAATATATGATATATATGCGTGTATATATGATCTGTCCAAAAGGTATCCAGCCATGTAATGTGAAAAATAGAGACATTTGTTGAAGAAGATACAAGAAACACTGTACATAGGACAATGATGCCTCAGTTCCCTTCAAAGTTGGTACAGTCTCCCAATCACCATCAGCTGCCCTGTCATATTTTCCTGAATTTCAATGATGGTCTGAAATCTCTTCCCTTTCAAAGGTGAATTTAGTTTTGGAAAAGCAAGAAGTCACATGGTGCCAAATCTGGGCTATAGGGGAGCTGAGTCATGTGGGTGATTTGATGTTTTGCCAAAACCCTCTGCAGGAGAAATGATGCATGAGCAGATGCATTGTTGTGATGAAGCTGCCAATCACCAGTTGCCCATAGCTGTGGCCTTCTGAATTACATGAATAGTTTCTATGGAAGAATGATCAAGCTTAGCGCAAAATTTGAGTCAGATTTGTTGTTCTACTTGCTCAGTCATTTTGAACAAGATTGCCACAGCACGCATGTGCTCACTCGATGGGATCTACCACCCCTGCTGTCTAGTGCAGTGAAGCTGTCATTGTTCACACACATGCGTTCCAGTCCGCTCTCCTTGGCTGCCAGGGTACATTGATGTCATGCAAATCGTTCTCATTATACTAACAATGGCTGGACTTTAACTGGATAGACCTCATATATATGAATATCATGCAGCAATTATAAAGAATGAAATTTTGCCATTTGTGACAACATGTATGGGCTTAGAGAATATTATGTTAAGTGAAATAAGTCAGGCAGAAAGAGACAAATACTTTATGGTTTCACTTATATGTAGAATCAAAAAACAAAACAAACAAAACAAAAACAGACTCATAGAGACAGAGACCAAAGGTCTGATTACCAGAAAAAACGTGGTGGGTGGGGTGTGAGTGAAAGTGAAAGGGGAATACAGTCAGCAATATTGTGATCACATTGTAAGGTATAATCATGTCAACTCACTACACTGTACATCTAAAACTAGTATAACCAATATAAGATTGTGTACCAGCTATACTTAAATTTAAAAAATACTTATTGAGATATAATAGATATATAATATTAATTTGAGGTGTAAAGAATGCTTTGATATTGGTATGTATACAAAATGATCACCACAATAAGTCAAATTAATATCCATCACTATACATAGCTATACCTTTTTCCCTTGTGATGAGAACTTTTAAAATATACTCTCTTAGCAACTTTCAAATATACAGTATTATTAATATAGACACCATGCTGTACACCACATTCCCATGACTTACTTATTTTATAACCAGAAGTTTGTACCTTTTGACCACCTTCACCCGTGTTACCTATCTACCCCCACTCACCTCCAACAGAGGCAACCCCATCTCTGGCAACCCCTCAACTCTATTCTCTGTACATAGAAGTTCAGGGTTTTCCTTTTTTGCTTTTTGGATTTCACATATAAGTGACATCATATGGTATTTGTCTTTCTGAAGAGAAATCATTATAACCCATTTGATGCTACAAGACAAAAACATCTTTCTGTATTAATCTTTTTATTATCTCTTCTTTCCTTTAATCTCTTTCTTGCTCTGTCATACTACGCCATCTTCATATCTTTTACTTGTCTTCTCCTTTGCCACCTGGGCCCAATTTCTTATGTCTATGTATTATGTTAACAGATCACAGGAGGGGTTGGATGTGAGATTACACAGGAAGTTCTAGGCTGAGAATTTAAATGAGAGTGGGCTGAAAGAGAAGGGGGTATTCCATGAAATCTGGTGTGTAAGAGAAGAGGGAAAAGCCATGTAATCTGGAGTAAGAGAGAGGAGATCTGAATGCCAGAAGTTCAGAGCCACCAGAGCTGGCAGTGCAGCGGGGGACCTGCCCCGCCGCCCAGATTCGAGTATGACTGAAGAAGTCAGGCAGCAGAGCTGGCAGAGCTGCGCAGGAACTGCTTAGCCACCCAGATTAATGACAGATGCTTGGAGCTGAACTGTGACTGCGAATGCTGATCTGCAGACTTTCGCTTTTCTGAAAGATGGTACCTCTGACTGGCATATTCTGAAACTGGCCTGGTTTGGCAAAGGGAGGCAGGATTATGCGTTTTGGGGTGGTTTCAAAGGGCAGAGGAGTTAAACACAGAATCTGCCATTTATTCTAAATCTCTACAACCTTTAAATAAACAACCGCTTTCCTTTTTCACCAAACTCTTGCATTGGGAGTCATGCTTCTTGGCAGCAGGCAATAGAACCAACAGCTGTTCCAGAACAGCATTTGCAGGGTTCGGTAACAAGAATGTGGAGAAATTAGAACACTAATACACTGTTGATGGGAATACAAAATGATGCAGCCACTATGGAAAATAGTTATGAGAGCTCCTAAAAAATTAAACAGATTAGCATTTGATTCAACAACTGTACTCCTAGATATATACACAAAATAATTGAAATCAGGGACTCCAATATGTACATTTGTAAGAGGGTGCAGCCATGGGCCCCCAAAAGAAGGATTTGTAATGGGGTCCAGAACTCAGGGTGTCCAATATTAAAATATGGGATGTCCTCACCCCCAAAAGTCTGAGCTGGGGGATGGGACACATGGAGCAGGGCAATTGAGAGTTGCTTTGCATAGCAACAGTTTTGCAAATAAACTCAGGAATGGTCATTTAACATATCTATAACTTTTACCTGGTTTCATGGATATGTTAAATAGCTGTGGCCATGCTTTGAGCAAGGGAGATGGGAGTGATTTCCACCCAGGATATAACTGGGAGGCAACTCCCCCTGGTTACAGAGCCTGCGTAAGAGCTTGGAGATGATTGGCTCCACACCACAGGGCCACACCTGCTCGGACTTACTATAGCAGCCTAGAAAAGCTGGAAATATATGGGAATGCTGGCAATTGTGGCAGGAGTCGGAAATGGCGCTGCAGAGGAAGATGGGTCCTGGGATTTAAACCCAGGTGCGGCAGCCATGACAAGAAGAACCTCACAGCTTTGGCAGAGAAGAATCATGTGGCTTTGACAGAGAAAAACCACATGGCTTTAGCAGGGAAGAACCATGCAGCTTTGGGACTCCCCTTGCCATACAACTTAGGCAGCTGGAAAGCAAGATGTAGCAGCGATGCAGAGCTCTGTCTTAGCAGTTCTGAAGAATGCAGGAGAGACACTGCATAAAAAAAAAAGGGTGAAAGGACTCTTGCTGGTGGGCCATGAGAAGGTGCCGTGTGATTTTGGATTAAGAACTGGAGATCCCAGTGACACAGCTGATGGTGCTGGGAACTGAGGGAGGCCTGCCAGCCAAGAATGGATTACTGGGAAGAACTGGAGGCTACCTGAGCCACGGACCTCTATTTCTTTTCCTGAGATACTGTACCCCAGACTGGGCAAAGTGGGGAAGGAAGGACTGTGTGTTTGTGGGTGTTTTAAGGGACTTTGGGATTTTACGAAGACATTAAGTCATTACTCTTAAGTCTGTATAACTTCTGAATAAATAATTCCTTTCCTTTTCACCAATCTCTAATATGGAGAGCTATAATTCCCTGGCAGCAGGAAAGGTGAACATAGTACAGGGGGACCCTAGGAGAAGGGGGCGTCCATTTGATAACATTGTGTGACCCCTTCTCTGGTGGCCAATTAGGGAAAATCATGGGAGACCCCATGTGCAGTAGCTTTAAAGTAATACAACTACTTGTACATGTGCAGTAAAAGCCCGCCAAAACTCGCCAGGAAGGACTCACCTTATAAGAATAGAGTCCCTCCAGCCCATGAGGTCAATCTCTGCTCAGAGTCGGCCCGCTCCCATGTTCTGTGGAGTGTACTATCGCTTAATAAATCTGCTCTCTCTCTTTATGCTATAAACTCTGTGTGTTCAGTTCAATTCTTTGTCCATGAACACCAAGAACCTGGTTACCTGTTCCCACCTGTGATATTTGTATACCAATATTCATAGCATTTTTAACAATAGCCAAAAGGAGAAAATAACCCAAACATTCATCACAGGATAAATAAATATACATGGAGAAAAAAATTTTTTCTCCACATATAATAAAATATTATTCAGTTTTAAAAAGGGACAAAGTACTTACACATGCTACAACGTAAATAAATCTTAAAGCTATGCCACGTGAAATAAAACAGTAACAGACAAATTCTGTGCAATTCCACTTATTTGAGGTACTTAGAATAATCAAATTCATAGAGACAAAGAATAGTGGTTGCCATAGGCTGAAAGAAGGCGAATGGAGAGTTTACTGGGTACAGAGTTTCAGTTTGGGAAGAGAAAAAGACTTCTGGAGGTAGATGGTGGTGACAGTTGCTTGACAATGTGAATGTACCTAATGACACTAAATTATATGCTTAAAAATGGTCATATGGTAATGTTTATGTTAAGTATGTTTATCACAAAATAAGCATTAAAAAAGAGTATGTCTATGTGTTTTTAAATGTTCAGTGTTTCAGCAATGAAGGTTTATAGGAGAGTATGGTTAGTTGAAAATATTTCTATATTTATTATTTATTCCATAACAGGAAAGCATTACTATTTTTCCCCGTGGCAGAGATAAATGATGGAAGATACCTTTTTTGAACTTGTAGAGGGTGTGGGGTCAATGGACATGACCCTCCCATGACTGAGGGCTGATCAGGGGGGCCCTGGTCAGAAGGAATATGTATTGTTTTGGAAATGGTTGTAACTCCCACCTTATCGGCTTCCTGTCGTCCTGTGATTGCTTCTTGACATTTTCTTTACACTGAGGTACTGTAGTTGAGAGTTGCATGTAGGACATGTGCCTCCTTTGTCTGGGGCCCATTAAAACAAGTCTTGGACATAAGGAGTTGCAGTCTTTCTTTGCTGACCTGCCAAGTTGTAGCCATTGATGCTCCCTGTAATGTGAGTAATAAAGGTACTGTCTATTCCACCCCGTTCTCCATGTAGATTTTTTGGTTTATCTAAATGAACTGTTGAGATGCCTGGGCTTGATCTCCTGTGTTACAATTGGTGTAGTCATTGGAAGGATTTGAACACATTGAAAAATCTCCAAGTTGAGTTGATTGTGGACAATAACATGCTGGGTGGGGAACAGAGGGCAAAATCCTGAGAATGGTTAATGATGAGTGATAAACCCGGAGTGGTGCACTAGTATTGGGGAGATGCCCCCAATGCTTCTACAAGCCTTGCAGAAGACCTACGGGCAAGGGAGGGGGTGCTAGAAAGAAGCAGCTGAAGCAAAAGGAAGACAGAGGGCAAACTTAAGTTAGAGGAAAATGAGGTGAGAAGCCCTCCTTGAAATTTTGTCTTTGCTTTAAATTTTCTTTGTGTTTCTCTTTTGGCCAAAGACCTAGTAAATAGGAAAAATATATTGACTTAGAAATTAAAAGCTTCCAGGAGGAGCACAGGTAAATTTTTTTAAAAAAGTAAATAAGAAATTTTAGAGACTGTCTCTGAACTAAAAAGGCTTCTGAGGCTAGTAAATGCCAACACCTAATTCCTTCCCCCGGTATAACTCCAGAAACAGTCTGCCTTTGAAATGCAAATATTTGGTCACAGTCACTTAATATGCAATCTCTTATCTGGATCACCTATTAATATGCAAATTTTTGGAAGGTAAATCTTATTAAAAGGGTTGAAGAAAAACCTTATCTATGTCTGATCAGCTATTTCAGAAATTTATTTCCATTTATTTCAGCTATTTCTAAATTTGAGAATTTTGGTTGAAGTCATTGGAGATCTAGATATTTTCAAATGCTAAAACACTGATTGCCTGAGTTCAGCAGCCTTTGACTTTTGTTGCAGAGAGGAAGTAGAGTGGATTTGGAGCTGTTAATAAGTGTCTTGTTAATAAATGTTTTTGTTAGAGGTGTATTTTTTGAAAGTGAGGGTATTTGCCAATAGGAGAACCTATATTTCTACAGGTACAAAAAGTGTCCATAAAAGTCAATCTAGGGAACACTGGCTGCTTATTTTTGGTTATCAGTGGAAAGTGAGGTTTCTAAAAGTTAAAAATTATACTGAGTTGGAAAAAGGTTGCATGATTTTGGTAATAAAAGGAGTAAATTATGGCAATATACTTTGAGGAAGTAGGATTAAAAGTAAATTGTTCTAATTCCTGAATATGTTAAAATGTCAAACTACAAGGGAGAAGGAAAATTGCAGAGGGTTTAAGTTGCAGAAGGATTGTGTAGAAGGAAGAAGCAAAGAGACAAGCAAATGAGAAAGTTTTGTGCTTTACGTGTACAGTCTTTATCTGTGTGACCTGTATGTAATACATGTTCATCTGTACATTACATGTGCTACATTTTATGCCTCTGGATGGCATGACTAAGGTGTAATATATTACTGGCCTAAAGATATTCCATACTTACATAAATTAAGAATCCTGTGGTCTGGACAAATTATTTGATGTAAAAACTAGTTTTAAGTTTAATTAATGTCTTTTGAAGTTATTACAATAAAAATGTGTTATCTTACAAAAAATGTGTTATACTCTTTTGGTTAAGTTTATTTGACAGTCTTCCCAAAGTTTAAATTTTAAGAGACTTTTTAACTGAGAAATGACTTTGAGTTAGTCCAATGGGTCCCTGGAGTACGTCAAGGATTTGTTCTCACTCTTTTATAAAAGAGAAGTTTTTGAACTAATTCTGTTACAGAACAAGGCCTGGGGACACCCAATGATACCCCAGGCCTGCTCTAGGTCCGTTATGCATGCCGCCAATGGAAAAACGTCTCTTAATACCAGAGACTCGTGAAAAGGAAAAGAATTATTTATTTACATGTTATACAGACCTGGGATAATGACTTAAGGTCTCCTTTAAAATACTAAAGTTCTCTAGAATACCCACAAACACCCACAGTCCTTCCTTTCTCCCCTGCCCAGTCCAGGGTACCGTATCTCAGGAAAAGAAGTAGAAGTCCATGATTCAGGCAGGCCCTCAGTTCCAACACCATCCACTGTGTCGCCACCGCAATCCCCAGTTAATCCGAAACCATGTGGCGCCTTCTCATGGTCCACCAGCAAGAGTCCATGCACCCCTTTTCTTCCAGGCAAAGTCTCTGCTGCTTCCGAGGCCGCATGGCCAAGGAAGGCACCCAAAGCCATCTGGTCCTGCCACTGTCTCTCAGGCTGAGGGGTCCCCACTCCTCAGCCGTGTGTTCCAAGACAGAGCGTCCTTCCCGCAGCGTCTCTCCTGCACTCCCCCAAACCGCCGAGAGAGAGCCCAGCATTGCTGCTACATCTTGCTTCCCAGCCTCCCAAGGCGCGTGGCCAAGGGAGCCCCAAAGCTGCGAGGTTCTCCCCTCTCACCAAAAGCCGCGTGTTCCAAGTGCCCGGTCTCTCAGGCTGAGGGGTCCCCACTCCTCAGCCTCATGGTCCTAGAGAGAGAGTTATGGCTGCTGTGTCTGGGTTTAAATCCCCCTGGCTGACCTTCCTTTGCAGCTCCACCTTCGACTCCTCCCTCAATTGGCTACGCCTGCCAGCACTTCATATCCTACCAGCTTTTTGGGCTGCCAGGTTAGCTGTGGGCAGGGGTGACCCCATGGCCCAGAGCCAATCATCTCCAAGTTTTCACGCAGGCACTGTGTCTAGGGGGAGTTGCCTCTTGACTACATCCTGGGTGGAAATCTTCTCCATCCCCCTGGCTCAAAGCATGGCCCTGCTCCAGGAGTCCCATTCCCCACCCAGTTCAGACCTGTGGGGGTGAGGACATTCCATACACATATTTCCAATATTTCCTAGATACCTTGAGTTCTGGACCCCACTACAAATCCTTGTTTGGGCCCATTTCTTGGCTGCACCCTGTAACAATTCCACCTATTTTTCTTTTTTTAACTTTTTTTATTGTTGTTCGATTACAGTTGTCCTGATATTACCCCCATTACTCTCCCTTGCCCTACCCACCTCCCAATTTCATACGTACACTCTCACCACCGCTGTTTTTTTTGTACATGGGTCCTTTTTACACATTCCTTGACTTGACTCTTACTGGACTCCCCCTCAACCCCACTCCCCTGTTATGCCCCTGCGACCTCCCTTGGTCACTGTGTTGCCACCCTTTAAGCCCAGGCAGGTTCATGGTATCCATGCAGACAGAAATATATTCACAGAGCCATTGGGATGTCTGGAATTCCTTTATTCACAGGTAGGTGAGCCACACATGCTGTAAGCTGCGTGAATATCTGCATGTCTCATGTCATGGCCCTTGCTCCTTGCATCATGGCTCCTGTCTCCTTGCATGTCTCTCATCATCGTTGCCCCCATCAGGGAGTCCCTACCTGTTTAAGTACTAGAGGGGAACAAGGCCAGAAAACTGCCAAAACCTTACATGACATAACATAGTTTTGTGCATGTGAGCCCACTTTTTGTTATGGGGACAGTTTATCGGACCCAGTCTTAGGGCTATGAGAGCACTAGTTATCAGCCCCCTCCAAGGCTATGGGAACACTGCTCCCCTTAGATACCTAGACATCTGGGCAAGGAAGCCAGACTGCCTCCACTTACCCTACAGTCACTATCAGATTCTCCTTTATTCCCATGTCTCTTGTTTATTTTGCTCACTTGTTTTGTTGACTAGGTTCTACTTACAGGTGAGATCATATGATATTTGTCTTTCACAGCTTGGCTAATTTCACTTAGCAGAGTACTCTCTAGTTCCATCCATGCTGTTGCAAAGGGTAGAAGTTCCTTCTTTCTCTCCGCAGTGTAGTATTGAATTTTGTATATGTACTGAAGTTATTTGATCCACTCATTTACTGAGGGGCACTTAGGTTGTTTTTGCCACTTGGCTATTTAAATAATACTGCTATGAACATTGGGGTGCATAGGTTCTTTTGATTTGGTGTGCCAAGATCCTTAGGATATAATGCCAGTGGTGGACTTGCTGGGTCAAAAGACTGTTCCAGTTTTAGTTTTTTGAGGAAATTCCATGTTGTTTCCACAGTGGCTATACCAGTCTGTATTCCCACAAACTTTTTTTTTAAAGATTTATTTATTTACTTTTAGAGAAACGGGAAAGAAGGGAGACAGAGAGGAAGAAAAACATCAATGTGTGGTTGCCTTTCACATGGCCCCCACTGGGGACCTGGCCCACAACCCAGGCATATGCCCTGACTGGGAATTGAACTGGCAACGCTTTTGTTCGCAGCCCGCAATCAGTTCACTGAGCTACACCAGCCAGGGGTCCCACGAACTTTTATCCACACCTTGCCAGAACTAGTTGTTTGTTGATTTGTTTATGATAGCCACACAGACCTGTGTGAAGTGGTATCTCACAGTGGTTTGAAATTGCATCTCTCTGAAGGCCAGTGATGTTGAGCATCCTTTCATATGTGTCTGGGCCCTCTGTATGTCCTCCTTGGGGAAGTGTCTGTTCAGGCCCTTTGCCCATTTTTTACTTGGATTGTTTGTTTCCCTGGAGTGGAATCATGTGAGTTCTTTATATATTTTGGAAATCAAACTTTATCCAAGCTATCATTTGCAAATATATTTTCCCATAGGGTTGATTCCTTTTTCATTTTGCTGATGCTTTCTTTAGTTGTGCAGAAGCTTTTTATTTTGATGAAGTCCCATTTGTTTATTCTTCCCTTTATGTATCTTGCTCTAGTAGACATCTCAATGAAAATATTACTGCGTGGAATATCTGAGATTTTCCTGCCAATGTTCTCCTCTAGGACTTCTATGGTGTCACGACTTATATTTAAGTCTTTTATCCACGTTGAATTTATTTTTGCGTATGGTGTAAGTTGGTGATTGAGTTTAATTATTTTTTTTTTGCATGTAGCTGTCCAGATCTCCCAACACCATTTGTTGAAGAGCTATTTTTACTCTATTTTATGCTGCAGCCCCCTTTGTCAAATATTAATTGACCTGGGTTCAATGTGTGACCCTCTGAGACTTGGGTTTATTTCTGGGGTCTCTCTTCTGTTCCATTGGTCTATGTGTCTGTTTTTATGCCAGTACCAGGCTGTTTTGATTACAATGGCCTTGTAATACAGTTTGATATCAGGTATAGTGATCCCTCCTACTTTGTTCTTCTTTCTCAACATCACTGCAGCTATTTGGGGCCATTTATGTTTCCATATAAATTTTTGAAATGTTTCTTCTATATCTGTGAAATATGTCATTGGTACTTTAGTAGGGACTGCATTGAATCTATAACTTGCTTTGAGTAGTATGGACATTTTTATGATAATTCTTCCAAAACATGAGCATGGTACATGCTTCCATTTGTTTTTGTCTTCCTTAATTTTTTTCTTCAGTGTTGTGTAGTTTTCTGAGTAGAGGTCTTTTACATCCTTGGTTAGGTTTATTCCTAGGTACTTTATTTTTCTTGTAGCTATATCAAATGTGATATTTTTCATGATATCTGTTTCTGATCTTTCATTGTTGGTGTACAAAAATGTCCTTGATTTCTGCATTTCAACTTTGTATCCTGCTGTTTTGCCAAATTTACTTATTAGGTAGAGTAGTTTTTTCATGGAGTCTATAGGATTTTCTGTGTACACTGTCATGTCATCTGCAAACAATGACAGTTTTGCTTCCTCTTTTCTAACCCTCTTCATGCTTTTTGAGTCTGTCCTTTTCTTGTTCTTTCTGGGAATTTTTTTCTACCTGTCCCCTAGCTCTCTGATATGATTTTCTGCTTCATGTAGCCTGCTTTTGATTCCTTCTACTGTGTTCTTTGTTTTAAAAAATATTTTGTTTATTTATTTATTTTTAGAGAGGGAGAGGGAGGGAGAAAGAGAGGGAGGGAGACATCAGTGTGTGATCACCTCTTGGGAGCCCCCTACTGGGGACCTGGCCTGCAACCCAGCCATGTGCCCTACATTGGGAATCAAACTTGTAAACTTTTGGTTCACAGGCCAGCACTCAACCCTCTGGCCACTCCAGCCAGAGCTTTCTACTATGTTCTTCAATTCAGAAATTGTATTATTCATTTTTTCCTGGCTCTTCTTCAGAGTTTCAATGTCCTTTTTCATGCTAAAGTAGTTCTTAGTAAGTTCCTTGTAGATTTCCCTGTAGATTTTTGTAATTCTCACTGAGCAGATTGAGCTTCCTTGTAAGCATTGTTTTGAACAAAGTATCTGACAGTTTACTTGCTTCTATTTCATTTACCATTCTTTCTCAGGATTTGTACTTTCCTTTTGATTGGGAGTTGTTTCATTGTATTGCCATTATTTGTGAGACACTTCTTGTTTGCTTCTGCTTCTTAAATTTATCTGTTTTTACTCCCTGTCTTTGTGGTGTGAACTTCTATGGTAGGAGATCTGTGAGATTCAGTCCTCTTGATATCTTGAGCTTGATGTTCTTGGGATGCTCTTTAAGTCATTTATGTTGGCTGTCTGGATGCAATTGGGTTTTGACTATTGTTGGGTTCTTTCCTCCGGCTTGTTGACTGACCGTTACTCCACCCTCCACATCTTGTATGCTGTTTTGCAGTGTTGCCAGAATAAAACCACAAAGCCTTGGAAATAAACCTACACCCTCAAAAATAACTCCCACCCACAAAACCACTATCAAAAGCAAATGTACCAGTATTAATAATGCTGTAAACTGATTAAGACTATTGTAAGAAAGGAGAGTAAATATGAGATGAACTGCTGAAAGAAAAATTACTTTGAGAATGTAAAGGGAGGAGCAGTAAGAATATTGGGAATTGGAGCGATGTAAGAGAGGAAGTAAAATTTACCTCTTAGGTAAAAAAGGGAATGGAGAAGGCATAGTGGACTAAGAGAAGGTAAGCTTATTGTTTTAGGTTTAAACAGAAATTAAAATAAAATAAAATAAAGTGAGAGGGAGAAAGAACAAGGAGAAACAAAGTAAATAAATAATAATAATAAAAAAAACAAGAACCAAATTGGAGAGAAAGATCCACCACAGCACTATCAACAGCAAATGAGCTGAAATTAATATAGGTAGGATGGGCATAAGAGGGAAAAAAGAGAGAAAGAAAAGCTTGCGAGATAT
This sequence comes from Micronycteris hirsuta, assembly GCA_004026765.1. Lineage (NCBI taxonomy): Eukaryota > Metazoa > Chordata > Mammalia > Chiroptera > Phyllostomidae > Micronycteris > Micronycteris hirsuta. The sequence goes on along the minus strand of PVJI01019489.1, from coordinate 18,039 downwards.
CTAGAGGAAAGGGAAGTATTTTTGTGATGACAGAAAGAGAGGGAATATTAAGAGTGAAGAATGAAAACCAGGCTAAGAGAGGGGAAAAATTAAAAATTGAGATAAAAAGAAAAAGAAGAAAGAAAGAGAGAGAGGAATAAAGAAAGGAAAGAAAGAAAGAAAGAAAGAGAAAGGAGAAAATAGAAGGGCAGGATGAAAGAGGAAAGAACAGGCTAAGACAGGGCAAACTAAAATTTGAGATGGAAAAAAAAGGAGAAGCGAACAGTAAAATTTGAGATTTGAAATACAAAATTAGTGAAGATGTAGATACAAAGTTTAAAAAATTGTTACAGCTACCCTATCCACAACCAACAAGCAAAGATTGTGAAAGGTGGAGAGAGAACACGTGTATTTTAAGAGCAAGGAAAAGAATGTGAGATGACCTCTGACAAGAAAATTGGTTTTTGAGAGGCTGGACTGTGGAGAAATAGTAACAGTGCAGAATGGAAACAATCTGTAGTAACATTGAAAATAAAATATAGAATGAAAATAATAAGAGGAAAAAAGAAGGTAAAATGAGGTAAGAGAAGAGAGGGGAAAAATATGTGAATTGAAATAAACTAAGTATAAAATCTTATATGTACAATCTTGATGGACAAGAAATGAATATTAAAAAGCTATGCAGGAAAGAAAATATCCCAAATCATGGAGAAGACCATGGTGGATTTTGTCTAGGTAGCATCTAATATTTACCTCTGTTTTTTCTTTCTGGATCCACCTCTGGTGAGGTCAGATGGTGACCCCCATCTGACCTTAGGCAGCCTGTTCCAGATTTCCAGTGATGTACTGTCTGTGGCTGAATCCTTCAGTTTTTAATCTAGTCACTCTGCACCCAGAAGTCAGGATTAAACACTTCAGGTCAAGGCAGAATCCTTCCTGGTGTTGAGGCTATTGTTTCCCCTCAGGCTGCAGCCACTCAGGGGAGTGATCTGCCTGAGCAGGATGGCTGCTGCAGTATGGGGGATGACTCATTACTGGATTCCTGGTGGCTATTCTCTCTGTTCTCTCCCCAAAACCTCCATCCACAGTCTCTCCTCAAGCGTCTTTAGCCCATTTTGCACCCGCCCCTTTGCTGGAGCCCATTGTAAATGGCTGCAAATGAAAATTTATGTGTTGGCCCTTCAAATTGCTCTTTGTGTCTCTAACCATCCAGCTCTGGCAGAGAGCAACCCCGATGCTTTCACCACTGGAGTTTATCTGTGTACTTTTTGGGCTCGGTGCGCTAAGCTGGGGATCCTAACTTAGGGTTTAGATATCACACTTCTCAGGGGGACCCAACGAGCCACTTAAGTATCCCTCCAGTGCCTCAGCTGCCACCTTTGGCCACCTAGCCAGTCCTCTTACACCTCCACCTCATTCCCTACCAGTCAGTTAGTGCTAAAGTTGACTCTTCTGTCTGACTGAGGTTATTAGGCTTCATTTGTTATTGTTCAGTTGTCTGTTCTGGGTGATATCTCCACAATTTAGTTGTAATTCCAGATTGGTCCTTGGAGGAGGTTAGTGTGACTTCTACTCCTCTGCCATCCTGCTACTTCTCTTTAATTTGACCTATTTAATATGCTTAAAGTACATGGGAAGCTTTGTGAGATAAGTAGTGTGTTCTATTTGTATACACACATTGTTATTATTAAAGTAGATGTTCTAGAGATTATATAAGTTTTGATATACTCTCATTCGTAATTTCAGTTGTTATCTTAAAGTGTTAAAGAGAAGCAAATTCCTTTGTCAATTGCATTGTACTCAACTTTGTAACCATGTCATTTAAGCTTTGTCATTTATAAACAGTCATTGTTTAGCTCTAATGTATTTGCAAAAATATATTATGTCTTTAGAGGAGTTCATAGAGAGGACTCTGTTTTGTTCTGGGTTGCATATTTCTGAGAATGGATTTTAAGATCACACCTTTGAACTGAGTGAAGTTTACTGGAGCTCTGTGAAATGACTGGGTTTAGAGAGGTGCCTGCAGATGATCAGTATAGACAGAAATTATCTATCAGACTTAATAAACTGAAGATCTTTGTGGCTTTTATAACTTTTTGTTGAAATATATTGCTAATTTTTAATCATTTGTTTTTAAGACATAAGAAAAGTTTCTGTTTCTTAAAGCAATTTGGTAAAGTATGCTTTCATAAGCAATATGGAGGCATTTATATTTTTCTCCCTGCCTAATCCTTTGGCAGTTGGAAGATCTTAATGAGTATTTTTTTTTCTTTGGCAATATGTTTGTTTGCATAAATCCAGTAGGAATATGATTTATAACAGGACATATAAATCCAGTTTCCAATTGTGATTTTATTAACTAAGTCTTTGCCTGGAATGGCATGATCAAAGGAATCTTGCCTGGACTCTCGATGTCATCAAGAAGCCATAGGAATTAAGATTGACTTTGAAGCCAATAAAAGTCCCTTGGAGAAATGACCTGGTGCCTTGCCTGGTCACGTGATTCATGGCAGTCTCTCTGCAGGTAAGGAGGAAGGTTACCTTCCTGAAAGGTGGCATGGAAAGAACTACAAGACATTTGGAGGGCCTCAAGTGCTTGAGAAACTCACCCAAATCTGCAGATGCTGCAGGCAAAGCCTGACGGCAGCTGTGTGGCTTGGCTTCCCAGCCCCGAGGGGCTAATTAAAGCTCAATCTAGTAATTTTTTGTAACATTCCAGCAAAGTAATATTAACAAAGCCTATCTGATTTATTGTTATTCCTATTATGTTTATGCAAATAATCAGGCCAAACTGAAACTAGACTTAATATAGTAAATTAATTGGTTGTGATTTCACTCTTTGATAAAAATGAGGGTGATTTTAGGGGAAAAATTATGTTTCAATAAAATCTATTATACAGAATTATGGAAAGTATACTATAATTCAGTGAATTGTCTATAAAATTTCATTTCTCACTTATGATCTAGACTGGATTTTGAATTTCTCCAGTTTTATTTCAAACTAATATTTCATTTTTCTTTCATCCTTTGACTTGAAATTATTAAGAACTACTGACTTCTGTCCAAGAAGGAGGCGTAGATAGACACACTGTGCTTCCTCGCACAACCAAAAGAAGAAAAACAACAATTCAAAAATAAGAAACAACCAGAACTGATGGAAAATCGAACTGTATGGAAATCCAACAACAAAGGAGTTAAAGAAGACATGTTCATCCAGACTGGTAAGTAGGGCGGAGCCGGGCGGAGAGCGTGCATTGAGACAGCAGTTTGTGGAGCAGTACAGGCAATGCTGCAGCTGACTGAAGAGACCCACGGCTGGCCCACCTGGCCAAATCCCGGCCAGAGCACTCAGCGAAACCTGTGGCTGGCCGACACAGACCCAGCAGGCCAAGACTGGTGGACCAGGGAGTCCTTCATTCACGTGCAGATAAACCGGGAGAAAAAGATGGGGAGTGGAGCAGACTGCACAACCCACCATCCCAGGGAAATAAAGCCTCAAACCACCAACTGAAAACACCTGTGGGGGTTGAGGCAGCAGTGGAATGAACTCCCAGCCTCACAGGAGAGTTCATTGAGAGACCCACAGAGACTTAGAACTGCACAAGCCCACCCACCCAGGAACCAGCACAGAAGGGCTCAATTTGTTTGTGGGTAGCGGGGGAAGTCACTGAAAGCTGGCAGAGGGCAGAGCAAGCACCATTGTTCCCTCTCAGGCCCCACCCCCACAGGCAGCGTCACAACACAGTGGGTTGCCCCACCCTGGTGAACACCTAAGGCTCCTCCCCTTAAAGTAACAGGCGCTACGAGAAAAAAAAATGGCCTAAGATCAAAACACCAGAAAAAATACAACTAAGTGATGAAGAAATAACCAACCTATCAGATGCACAGTTCAAAACACTGGTAACAGAATTGGTTGAATTTGGCCACAAATTAGATAAAAAAATGAAGGATATGCTAAATGAAATGAGGGGAAATATGTAGGGAACCAATAGTGATGGGAAGGAAACTGGGACTGAAATCAACAGTGTGGAGCAGAAGGAAGAAAAAAACATTCAACCAGAAAAGAATGAAGAGACAAGAATTTAAAAAAATGAGGAGAGGCTTAGGAACTTCGAGGACATCTTTAAACATCCCAACATCCGAGTCATAGTGGTGCCAGAAGGAGAAGAGGAAGAGCAAGGGATTGAAAACTTATTTGAACAAATCATGAAGGAGAACTTCCCTAAGCTGGTGAAGGAAATAGACTTCCAGGAAGTCCAGGAAGCTCAGAGAGTCCCAAAGAAGTTGGATCCAAAGAGGAACACACCAAGGCACATCATAATGACATTACCCAAGATTAAAAATAAGAAGAGAGCCCTGGCTGGTGTGGCTCAGTGGATTAAGCACCAGCCTGAGAACCAAAAGGTTGCTGGTCCGATTCCTAGTCAGGGCACATGCCTGAGTTGTGGGCCAGGTCGCCAGTAGGGGGTGCACAAGGGTCAACCACACATTGATGTTTCTCTCCCTCTCTTTCTGCCCCCTTCCGCTCTCTAAATATAAATAAATAAAATCTTTAAAAAATAAAATAAAAATAAGGAGAGAATCTTAGAAGCAGCAAGAGAAAAGAGGACAGTTACCTACAAAGAAATTCCCATAAGACTGTCAGCTGATTTCTCAAAAGAGACCTTTCAGGCAAGAAGGGGCTGGAAAGAAGTATACCAAGTCATGAAAGGCAAGGACCTACATCCAAGAATACTCTTCCGGCAAAACTTTCATTTAGAATGGAAGGGCAGGTAAAGTGCTTCTCATATAAGGTCAAGTTCAAGGAGTTTATTATCACCCAGACTTTCTTATATGAAATGTTAAAGGGATTTATATAAGGCATGGAGGGATATCATCAGTTGAGTGGGAGGGGGAGAGAGGAGGAAAAAGTACAGAAAATAAGTAGCATAAATGGTAGGTAGAAAACAGACAGGAGGAGGTTAAGAATAGTATAGGAAATGTAGAAGCCAAAGAACTTACGTGTATGACCTATGGACAAAAACTAAAGGGCGGGGAATGGGGGGGCAGCGCAGGGTGGAGAGGAATAAAGGGGGGAAAATGGGACAACTCTAATAACATAATCAATAAAATATATTTTTTTAAAAAATAACTACTGATGCAGTGTCAACCATACAGTATTTATCTCAGCACCTGATGATATGACCAGAGACTTTTGAACTATAGATAAAGAGAATCTATCAGATTGTAATTGCTTAATTTCATTCCAGCAAAAGCCTTGCCTTTGGAAGTCTTCTTTTTTTTAAAAGTATTTTTTATTGATTATGCTATTACAGTTTCCCAATTTTGCCCCCTCTCTCCCCCCTCTGCCGTGAACCCCCAACCATCCAGCATTCCCCCCACCCTTAGTTCATGTCCATGAGTTGTACATATAAATTCTTTGAGTTTTGTTTCCTATACCATTTTTATCTCTCCCCATCTATTTTATGACTACTACTTATACTTCTTCTTCCCTGCACCTTTCCCCCCAATTCTTCCCTTCCCTTTTCTCACTGAAATCCCTCCACGCGATGTCCATTTCTCTGATTCTATTCCTGTTCTAGTTGTTTGCTTAGTTTTTGTTTTTGTTGTTTATCTTTTCTTTTATGTTCATTCGTTGATAGTTGTGAGTTTGTTGTCATTTTACTGTGCATATTTTGAGCATCTTCTTTTTCTTTGATAAGTCCCTTTAACATTTCATATAATAAGGGCTTGGTGATGATGAACTCCTTTAACTTGACCTTATCTGGGAAGTACTTTATCTGCCCTTCCATTCTAAATGAAAGCTTTGCTGGATAGAGTAATCTTGGATGTAATTCCTTGCCTTTCATGACTTCAGATACTTTTTTCCAGCCCCATTCTGCCTGCAGGGTTTCTTATGAGAAATCAGCTGATTGCCTTATGGGCACTCCTTGGTAGGTAACTGTCTCCTTTTCTCTGGCTTCTTTTAAGATCCTCTCGTTGTCTTTAATCTTGAGTAACTTAATGATGACGTGCGTTGGTGTGTTCCTTTTTGGGTCCAACTTCTTTGGGGTTCTCTGGGCTTCCTGGACTTCCTGGAAGTCTATTTCCTTTGCCAGATTGGGGAAGTTTTTCTTCATTATTTGTTCAAATAAGTTTTCAATTTCTTGCTGTTGTCCTTATTCTTCTGAAACCCCTATAATTTGGATATTGGAATGTTTCATGTTGTCCCAGAGGTTCCTAAGCCTCTCCTTATTTTCTTGAATTCTTCTTTCTTAATTCTGTTACAGTTGGATGTTTATTTTTCCCTTTTATTCCAAATCATTGCTTTGAGTCCTGGTTTCCTTCCTGTCACTGTTGGTTCCCTGAATATTTTGCTTTATTTCATTTTGGATATCTTTCATTTGTTTTTTTCATTTTTCAACCAAGGTCAATAAGGTCTGTGAGCATTTTTATTACCACGGCTTTAAATCCTCCAACAGACAGGTTGGCTACCTCCTCATCGCTTAGCTCTCTTTCTGAACTTTTGCTCTGTTCTTCCATTTGGGCCGTATTTCTTTGTCTTGGTGTACTTGTTAAGTTGTAGGAGGGCAGGACCTTAGGTATTCACCAGGGCAGGGCAATCCTCTTTGCTGCCCTGCTGTGCTGCCTGTGGGAGAGGGGCCAGAGAGGGAACAGTGCAGCTCACCTGCTTGTCTCTAGCCCACTTTTCAACAAGAACTCTTGTGTGAGACTGGGAGTTTCTTCCACCACAGCAACCGCTATAGTCCACAGTCAACCCTGAGTCTCAGTTTCACCTTCAGCTAGCCCCATCTGCAGGGTCCACTGCCTCACTGCAGATTTTTCTCAGCTGGCCCTGCCCACAACGTGGGTTCTTACTGGTCTGGTTGTTCTGGTTGATTTTTTCTTTAATTCCTTGGTTGTCGGAGTTCCATGTAATTTGATTTTCTGGCACTTATAGTTGTTTGTTGATTTTAGATTGGTTGTTATCCCCCTTTGGGTTGTTCAAGGAAGTGAAGGGTTTCTACTTATGCCTCCATCTTGGCTGGAACTCCAGAATCAGAAGTCTTCTCATCTGACACTCTTGCAGACTCAGAAACTGGTTTATGATTTGCTGTGTTCATTAACTTTTATATTCTTTCTGTTTTCATAGAACGTATACTACGACCTTATTTTCCTAGTTTCTCTGTCAAATTCTTGGGGGTTGTCTGCTTGGATTCTGTGGAAGCAACCCCTTCCTCCAACAGGCAGGACTGGTGACCACTGAGAACAACCACTCAGACTGTTTGGTCTGCACAGAGTTCCTGACTGTGATCTCTGTCGGCTTGCCATGGAGGATCCATCCTGTGAACCAGGCATGCTGGTACTGGCTGCAAAGCTGGAAGGCTTCTTACTCCCTCTTCAAACAGACACATGAGAAGTTGTTTTCTCTCATGAGAGAGCAGAATAACTGCACCAAGACATAGCTCATGTACACAGTCTGTAATTGTGTGGAGTGGCTGTCAGAATTATAGGTAGAAGTATGACACCCCATACCCAGATGTATTGAATGGAGAAATAGGACTACAAATGTAACTGCTACTCATGGGATAGATGCCAGCAACCCTGTACAAGAATATTATGTTACTGACTACTACAGACTATTGGTGGTGTTCCCTCCTCCTGGGTCTCTTTGGCTTCTGTCTTGCGCTTTTAGTCTTGGGGTGTAGATTTTACTGTATCTATGGTATATGGATGCAATGTGCCAGCATGCCTACCACACAGGTGTAACAGGGTGCAGCCAAGAAATGAGCCCAAATAGGGATTTGTAATGGGGTCCAGATCTCAAGGTGTCCAGGAAATATTAGACAAATATATATAGAATGTCCTCACCCCCACAAGTCTGAACTGCGGGGGATAGGACACGGAGCAGGGCCATTCAGAGCTGTTTGGTATAGCAGCAGCTCTGCAGCTAACCTCTGGCATGGTCATTTAACATATCTATAACCTTTAACTGGTTTCATAGATATGTTAAATAGTGGTGGCCATGCTTTGAGCCAGGGGGATGGAAGTGACTGCCACACAAGATGTAACTGGAAGGGGAGGAACACACTGCTTTTGGCGAGAGGGGAGAACCGCACAGCTTTGGGGCTCCCTTTGCCACGCAGCTTAGGAAGCTGAGAAGCAAGATGTAGCAGTGATGCCGAGCTCTCTTAGCAGTTCAGAAGAATGAAACAGAGACCCTGCAGGAACAGGCTCTCTGGACCACGAGGCTTTGGAGGAGTGGGGACCCCTCAACCTGAGAGACAGACTCAGGACCATGTGGCTTTGGGTGGCTCCTTTTGCCATGTGGCCTAGGAAGCAGGAGAGACTTTGCCTGGAAGAGAAGGGGTGAAAGGACTCTTGCTGGTGGGCCATGAGAAGGTGCTGCATGGTTTTGGATTAACTGGGTTTTGGATTAACTGGAGATCATGGTGGCGACACAGTGGATGGTGTTGGAACTGAGGATCTGCCTAAATCACGGACATCTACTTCTTTTCCTGAGATACGGTACCTGGACTGGGCAAAGGGGAGAAGGACTGTGTGTTTTTGTGGGTATTCCAAAGAACTTTAGTATTTTGAAGGAGACATTAAGTCATTACTCCAAGCCAGTATAACTTGTCAACAAATAATTCCTTTCCTTTTCACCAGTCTCTGGCATTGAGAGACGTCTTTCCATTGGCGGCGAGCATAACGAAACTGGTGCAGGATTGGGATATTGTTGGGTGTGTCCCTGGCCCTTGCTCCGTAACACAGGTACCCTACTGGAAGAATTAAAGCAAAGAATGTGAGGTGGAAGAGCAATATTGAGGTGGAGTGTGGAATCAATTGATATGGCTTTTCTCATTTCTATGACTGAGGGCTGATCGGGGGGCCCCTGGCCAGAAAAAATGTGTATTGTTTGGGAAATGTATTGTAACTCCTTCCTTATCACCTTTTGGGAGTGGCTTCCTGTCCTGTGACTGCTTCTTGACATTTTCTTTACACTGAGGTAATGTAGTTGAGAGTCATGTGTAGGAGGACATGTACCTCCTTTGTATGAGACCCCTTAAAACAAGTCTTGGGCACAGAGAGGTATGGTCCTGCTTCACTAACCTGCCAACCTGCAGCCATTGGTGCTCCCTGTAATGTGAATAATAAAGGCAATGTCTACTCTACCCTGCCCTCCTTGTGAATTTTTAGGTTTACCCAAATGAACAGTTGAGATGTCCTGGCTTGATCTTGTGCATTAGAGAGGGTTTGAGGGATCTTGACCAGCCTCTGTGATGAGGAACTTCAGTTGCTCTAACACCAGCTCTCAGTGATAGAGGTCCACATGTTGGCTCTGGACCTCAACAGGGCACTTCTGGTGGAGACAGGATGCAGAAAGACCAGACTCATTTACATCACCATCTGCCTATAAACCTTCCAAAGTGTGAGGACCTATGTAAACAGTTTTCAAGGTGTGAGGGGCTATAGAGGCCTACCCTTGCAAAGAGCATACTTTTTCATTGTGTGCTCTCAGATCTAAAAGCCAAACTGATGCAAAATAAATTTCAGCCAGCTATGATACATGATATCTACATATCCCCAGATGCATGTACCTATATATCTGTTCTTCTGGAATTACTCTGAATCACCACAGGTTGACTCTAAATCCTCACAAAATCCCTTTCAATAAGCTTCACTTCAAAGACTAACTTCTACTTTTGTATCAAGGTTTTTATCCAAGTGTGCTGGGTGTTAACCTATTGCCCATTTAAACCACTCTTTATCCTTCCCTTCCCCAGTGCGTGCTCTGGGAGGCTGACCTCTACAGATGTCATTGTTTTTGCCTCTCCTCCTGCCTCCTAGCTGTGTTTGGTGGTGCAGGTGGCAGCAGCAGCAGACAGAGTGTAGGAGAAGAAAGAGCTCCGGAGTCTTTATTCCCCTGGCCCCTTCCCTGTCATAGCCTGTTCCATAACAAAAGGCCTCTCTCTCCAGATTCTGGTAATAGGACCCACCCCTCCTCAGGCCTAGGGAGTGAGAATGCCTCTCTGTTACTGCTAGTCTTGGCTAGACATCCTGTAACCTGCCCACACCTTTGTAAACAGTTCCTTTTACATAGTCACTTTGCTAAATGTTACACCTCAAATGTGCATTTTTTCCCAGCAGAGCTCTGATATGAGGAAGAAGGCATACTGATATGGGAAAAAGAAATAGAATCTCTTATATGGCAGATACTGTTTGTTTTACTTACTATCTTATGTAATCTACAACCTTGTGATGAAGATTCTGTCTTCTCTACTTTATGAGTGATTAAACAATTTCTTTAGATTCCCCCAAAGAGTGAATAGTAGAGTTGGAATTTAAACCCAGGTATCCCTAGAAACAAAACCCATGTTCTTTCCCATATAGGGGCTGAAGGTATTACGGAAAATTCACTACTTCTATCTGTGCTGCAAAACTGTAATGAATTACATCAGTACGTATGGGCAATGTGTTCCACATGAAAATTTATTTTATGAATTTCAGGTTTAATTTTTTGCTTAAAAAGTTAATTTTGTTATTTTTAAAAATCAGAAATCTAATGGGATGGCGTGGAATATATCTTTGTTAAGAATCTGGAATGTGCCCTGGCTGGTGTGGCTCAGTGGATTGAGTGTCAGCCTGCAAAACAGAGTCACCAGTTTGATTCCCAGACAGGGCACATGCCTGGGTTGCAGGCCAGGTCCCCAGTTGGTGGTGCATGAGAGGTGACCACACGTTGATGTTTCTCTCCCTCTCTTCTCGTCTCTATAAATAAATAAATAAATAAATAAATAAATAAATAAATGTCTTTAAAAAAATAAAGAATCTGGAGTGCTTCTCTCTAAGAGCTATATAAATTGATTTGTTATTTTCACTTTTCTGGAAACCAGGAACCTCTGTCTCAGGTTCTGATTGCAGCTATGACCTTTCCACTCCCATGAATTCTGTCTTCTTTTCTGATCTTGATTTGCCATTTGTATTTGATCAGCTTCTTCGTCTGACTTTGTTTATGCTTTATTTAGAATTCCTTTGGAAAAAGGCACAAAGTTAATCATATATTTTACTTTGCTTTGCCCAATTTATGGTTGAAGACCCTGATCTAACCTGTTAAGGATGACACTGAGGGTCAAAATTGGATGTAGATCATGCTGGGTTGACAAGTGCCAGGATAACCTGCCCTACCGCAGGAAACCAGCAAAGCTGTCTTTCTTAACAAAGAAAACTCATTCTATTGTTAATATGAACTTTAACTACCATTAGCCAATGATTAATTAAGGAAGGAACCAATATGTATATGCCATGATGTAAATCTAAAATATAAACATCCAATGTGTAAAAACAATTTCCTTCTTCTTTTATCAATCCTGTTTATCCAATGTATTTCATGGGTAACTTACCACTCAAATAAGAAATCTCGAGAATCCCAAAGCTAATATTGTGGTTGGCAAGATTGGTAAGATACTAACAGTTACATGTCACCATCCACTCTTATCTAAGGGACAATGGAAGTTACTTTATGGGAAATGTAACTACAAAATACTATTTCTAATGACTTAGTTTCTTTCAGCAATGCCAGGTCATTCCTTTGGATTCAAAGTACTCTGTCAATTTTTGGCTCCAAAATCTTGCAGAATCTCACATCTGAAAAGGCAAAATTTTTTCTTTCAGGTGTGCTGTGTGTGTGTGGCATGAATGCACTTGTTTTAAAGAGATTTGTAAGCAGTTGAAAGTTAACTTACACTAATGGCAAAAGTGAAACTGCTAGCCTGCATAGGAACTATCCAGCACAACTACAGATAAACTCAAAGGTTGCCTGAAGGGGCATGGGACAGCATCGATAGCATCTGTTCTAATACTATTTATGACAAAGTTGTTGACCTAGACAACAATGTCGTGGGGGCCTTGCAAGAACCTGGGGTGAGGCCGATGGTTAACATGGAATTGTTCTGTCTAATTATGCCCCCCTCATCCCCTCCTTTCACTCCCAACCCTCATCCTCCCACCCCCATCATGGAAAAACTTGCTGCCTAGCTACAGGGAATATGGTAAGTAGATAACCTACAGATGACAGCTCTTTTAGGGTCCTTTGTTTTCAGGGTGACCTCAGGTTCCTTTGAGGTTGCTGCCTTCCTCTAGCAACTGGGTGAAGCAGAGTCCAAAGGTCTGACAATTCTAGTCTAAAGTGGACACTCTGGTGGGCAGTAGTTGTTCCATGGTGCACCCTTGATAAGCTGAGGCTTTGCAGGGCCTGCATCACAGTCCAGTTTCTTCTTCTACTCCATCTGCTTTTTTCCTCTTCCTTTCGTAGCTGTTAAACTCTAATAAATATGCATCTCAAATCTCATCCTTGTGGTTGCTTTTGGAGAGCTCAACCCTTCACAAGGCCCAGCAGATACCTCTCCTTATCTTTATACAGAGGTCAAGGAAGGGCAACTTTTGCTTACAGGCAGTTGACTTCTCCAAGACCAGACATTTGGCTAATTGCATTATTCCCCCTTCTTAAATGTTTTTTTTTGTTTTATTGTTTTGGTTATTTTAATTGTGGCAAGATACACATAACACAGAATTTACCATTGTAACCATTTTTAGGTGTACGGTTCAATGGCATCAATTACATTCGCAGTTGTGCAACCAGCACCACCATTACTCTCCAGAACTCCTTCATCTTGCAAAACTGAAACTCTGTGCTCCTTAGACAACGACTCCACATCCCCCAACCCGCCCCTGTCAACAATCATCCTCTTTTCTGTCTCTATGAATCTGACTACTGTAGGTACCTCATATGGGTGGGATTAGACAGTATACCTATTTTCGTGACTGGCTTATTTCACTTAGCAGAATGTCCTCAAGGTTCATCCATGTTGTAGCAGGTGTCAAAATTTACTTACTTTTTAGGGCTGAATAATATTCAATTGCATGCCCATACTAGCTTTTGTTTATCCATTCATCCATCAGTGGACACTTGAGTTGCTTCCACCTTTCGGCCATTGTGAATATGCTGCTATGAACATGGGTGCTCTTTTCAAGGTGGTTTTGACCTGATTGTATTTTTTTCTTTTTTATTGAATGTATTGGAGTGACATTTTTAATGAAATTATATACATGTACAATTCAAAAATACATCATCTTTATATTGTATTGTGTGTTCGCCACCCTAAGTAAAGCTATCTTCCATAACCATTTATCCCCCCTATTACTTGCATCCTAAGTTAGCAGGTACAACTGGTCTTTAGCTTATAGACTCAGTCATTAGCCCTGATGCTCCTCAGTGGTCATGGGCTGGCCCCTCAATGTATTAACTATGTCAACAGAATGTTGAACTTGAGAGGGAAGATGGTGGTTGAGTAGGTGAAAGGTGAGCCCATTTGCTCATGCCCCCAGCACAAATTTTTCGCTGATCTTCAGACAAGTGACCTGAACAATCAACAGAATTTTAGCTGATGTGAATTTCGGAAGCAAAGAAGTACAGAGGATGCTTTGCACCATCTGGTAAGAGGTTTTATAAGTTAAGGAGGAAATGCCCTGTGCAAGGTGCCTGCAGCAGATGAGAGACCACAGAGAAAATGCACCTTAGTGGCTCCCTCCCTTGGCGGAGCAGGGGGCCCTGGTCCCACACAGGGTAGTATCCCAAACTCTAATTGAGAGAGACTTGGGAGGATATATGAAGTCTGGGAGACTCAGGCTGCACACACACAGTGAGCAACACATCCATTGCTGCAGTGTCAACAGGGAGAGTAGCAGAGAGAAACACTATCTCCTAAAACTGTTGGAGATAGTGTTTCTCAGATAGGACTGCAGCCATCCCTAACTGAGAGAGACGTTTTTGCTTTTTGGGGAGGTAAAGTGCATGGAGAACCAATCGGTAACTCAGCTCTGCAGTATAGGTGCCACCTAGAGTTTTAAAAAGAGAAGCTGAAGCCCTGGCTGGTGTAGCTCAGCGGACTGAGCGCAGGCTGGGAACCAAAGGGTCCTGGTTCGATTCCCAGTCGGGGCACATGCCTGGGTTGCAGGCCAGGTCCCCAGTGAGGGCCATGTGAGAGGCAACCATACATTGCTGTTTCTCTCCCTCTCTTTCTCCCTCCCTTCTCCTCTCTCTAAAAATAAATAAACAAAACCTTTACAAAAAAATAAAAATAAAAAGAGGAGCTGAAGCGTGGTTGGGCAGAGAACCTGTGTGTGTGCACATCATTTCTGCCAGCAAAGAAGCCAGATTGAAAGTGCATTTCATTCTAACTGAACCCAGCTACACAGGAAGAACAAAAAGTGGCATAGTGAAAGAATTACAGGATCCCACCCAGTGCAGCTGGCGAGTGGGGGGACTGTGCAGAACAGAGATTTTGGGTCTGAGTCTCCTGTGAGAGCAGTGGGTTGGGAGTTAGATGGGCAAGAGCTCAGTGACTGAGATTCCTTGCAGCTAGGCAAGTCTCTCACAGAATGGTATGCCCAACCCCTACCTGTGGGTTTCCCAGGGAAAAAAAGGATAATCTCAAAAAGAGCTATTTCTGAACTTTTATCAGACTCTATGGGCTACATTGGTTCCTCAGGCCCTAATCCAAGGAATCTAGAACAGCAGAGATATTAGAGATAGGTGTAGCAAAGGGTGTTGAGGGCCCCACCCAGCTTCGTCTCTTATATATACAGCTGTCATCAGCATCAAGCAGGAAAGAGCTGACCCTTTTACACAGATTGGTACTCACATAAAATGGACAGTTAATTCATCAGAAACTATATATTATTGGAAATAATCTGGGACAGACCAACATGTGTGGTGCATGGATAGGAAAATGCATAACACTGTCTTACCTGAAGACTGAACAGTGCCTCCAAGGCGGACCAAGGTATCCAACCCTCCCAATCACAGCAGAGGCCCCATCTGGAGGCAGATGGAAGTGATACTTGCAGTGTTGTCAGATGTTAGATGAACCACCCAAGGGCCTTGTGATGATGGAAAGTCAGCAGGGCAGAACAGCGAAGACCAATCAGGCCTAGTGGAGATGGCCATAGACTGTGATCACTTGTAGCCTCAAACAGGCTGTCTAGGGCTGGACAGGGACACCAACTGACATTACCAGTGGTGGGTCCGGAAGGAGAAGATAATGGGCAAACACTAGACTCTGCTGAGATGAATTCCACATCATTTTTCATTGTGTTTTTTCCTCTTGCATAGCTTTTAAATATTTGTTTCTTTCATTTCAGTTTTGTTCCTATTATTTCACGTTTTTTAATTTCAGTTTTATTTCAAATCTCATATTTTTCTCCTCCCTTTTTTTACTCCATTTTGCCTTCTCCCTTCCCTTTCTTATTTTTGTTTTAAATTATATTTTTCCCTTTCTATGCCTTGTTTCTATTCCTCACTCTTACTATTTCTCCTCCCTTCAGCCTCTCAAAACCATTTTTCTTTCCATTAGTCATCTCACATTCTGTTTCCCTTCCTATAATATCCTTATTCTCTTCCCACATTTACTGATCTTTGCCCATTTGTCACTGATATTGTGGTTGTTGCATTTATTCAGTTTCATTCCTGAAGTGTTCACTATTTTTGTTTTTCAAATCTCAAATTTTACTGTTCCTTTGTCCTACTTCATATTGCCTTCCACCTGCCCTTTCTTATTTTCATTTTAAATTTTAATTTTTCCCATTCATAGCCTGGTTTCTATTCTTTACTCTTATTATTTGTCATCTCTCTATCCTTTCAAAATTCTTTTTCTTTCCTTTAGACATCTCATAAACTTTTTGCCTACTGCTTTTGCTCCTTCTTATAATATTCTTATTCTCTTTCAACCTTTATTAATCTTTGCTCATTGTCATTGATATTGCAGCAGAGTTGTTTTTCTTCAATTTGATCCTATCTTTTACTATGGTTTTAAATTCCAAACCTCATATAATACTCTTCCTTTTCTTATACTAGTTTGTCTTCTGCCCTCCCTTTCTTATTTACATTGTAAATTTTATTTTCTCCCTTTCTTCACTTTGTTTCTATTTCCTACTTTTATTATTTCTACTTCTTCTCCCCTCTCAAAATCATTTTTCTTTTTGTTAGTCATCTCATATTCATTTTTATTTCTCATAATATTCTTATTCTCCAGTTTTATTAATCTTTGTTCATTTGTTGTTGATATTGTGGTTGTAATTAGGGTGTATTTTTGTTGGAATGGGTTTGTTTCCTGCATTGTTTTGTTTTGGCAGCATCTGTACAACAACATACCAGACATGGTAGGTGGTGTGACTCCTAGTCAGCCAGCCAAAGGGTAGCCCACCAATGAATGAGACAAAACAACCAAAATACAATTACAACAAGAGAGCCCACATAAATGCCACGAAAGGAAATCCCTAGAGCATCCAGCTCAGGAGATCAAGGAGTCTGCACCACTAATTCTCACAGGTCTCCTACCACAGAAGAGCAGACCACAAAGACAAGGAGTCAAAGCAGATCAATCTAGTATGTAGAAACAAACATAAAGAGTCACCTAAAATGGGGAGACAAAAAAACAACTCCCAATTGAAAGAAAAGGAGAAATTCCCCCAAAAAGTGCTAGCTAAGATTGGGGTGAACAAATTACCAGACATAGAGTTCAAAGTAATGATTATAAGGATGTTCAGGGAACTCAGTGAGAAATACAAGGAACTTTATGGAAGTTACAAGGAACTTAGTGGGGAATATAATAGCATGAAAAGGGACACAGAAACTATGAATACGAACCAGGAGGAAATGAAGAATACAACATCTGAAATGAAGAATACACTAGAAGGAGGACTTCCTAAGACGGCGGCATAGGTGAATGTACCGTACCGCCTCGCACAAGCAAACAAGGAAAAAAAATCAGAAATCTACACATCCAAAAACAGCCAGATCTGACAGAAAATCGAATTGAGAGGAAGTCCGACAACCAAGGAATTAAAGAAGATACATTTATCCAGTCTGGTGAGCCAAGAGGAGCATGGCGGAGGGAGAACACTCCGCGACCCCGCGGCGAGCAGGTGAGCAGACGGCAGGACTGCGGTTAGAGGAGCGGTTCCAGCAGAGCCGCAGCACACCCAGATGGGGGCGGGGGGGGGTGACTGAAGTGCGGTCTGTGCCCGGCTCATCCGGACCCAGCAGGGCCGAGACTGGTGGACTGGGCAGGTCTGCATTCGCGTGCAGAGAGACTGGGAGAGAGGGCAGGGTGCGGCCCATTGGCGCGGATTGGGAGCACCCGTGGGGGTGGAGTCGGCGGTGGGAGGAACTCCTGGCCTCACAGGAAAGTTCACTGGGGAACTGTGCAGCCCGTCCAGCGACCCCGGGGCAACCCCTAGAGCCAGCGCAGAGGGGCCTGAATTGCTTGCAGGAGGAGGTGTGGGTGCAGAGAGTGGAGAAGGCGCCATTGTGCGCTCAGGTCCCGCCCCCACAGGATACGTCACAGCCCAACTACCGGGAGCTTCCCTGCACAGGGGATCCCCAAGACTCCGGCCCCCTTACAGTAACAGGCTCACCGAGAGAAAAAAAAATGGCCCAAAGAAAGGAACAGATAAAAGCCCCAGAGCTAACTGACCAAGAGATAGTCAACCTATCAGATGCACAGTTCAAAACCCTTGTAATAAGGATGCTTTCAGAATTCGACGAAAAATTAACGAACTTGCTTGAACAAATGAGGAGAGATCTGCAGGGAACCAACAGAGATAAGGAAACTGGGACTCAAATCAATGGAGTGGACCAGCAAAAAGAAAAAAACATCCAACCAGAAAAGAATGAAGAAACAAGAATTCAAAAAATGGAGGAGGGGCTCAGAAACCTCCAGGACATCTGTAAACGTCCCAACATACAGATCATAGGGCTGCCAGAAGGAGAAGAAGAAATCCAAGGAATTGAAAACTTATTTGAACACATAATGATGGAAAATTTCCCGAAGCTGGCGAAGGAAATAGACTTTCGGGAAGTCCAGGAAGCTCAGAGAGTCCCAAAGAAGTTGGACCCAAAGAGGAACACACCAAGACACATCATAATTACATTATCCAAGATTAAAGATAAGGAAAGGATCCTGGGAGCAGCAAGAGGAAAGGAGACAGTTACCTACAAAGGAATCCCCATAAGACTGT
>PVJI01019488.1:0-31060 GCA_004026765.1 Micronycteris hirsuta | reverse complement strand
ACTTGTTTTCTTTAATTAACAAATTTGATAAACCTTTAATGTTAGATGAGCCTTTCATGTTTTTCTTTAAGCTAACTGGGTACAGATACTGAATAATTTATACTTTGTTTAAAAACAATCCCTACGTGTATTTGCTTAATGGCCATTAAATGTTCAGAAATATAATTAATCAGCATTCAAACCACCAGTGAAACAAAGAGCCTAAAGGCAAAATTTATTCAACCAATAGATATTGTTAAAATAAAAAAGTTAATTTCAACAAAAATAGCAAATTTTAATTTAAAATTGTGGAAGAAAGAGTTCAAATGTGTCAACAATCATAGAATCCGTGCAAATGTGAAGCGATCTGTTTAAAGACAAGCGCTCGCTAAGCAGCAGCACAGCTGCAAGCTTGCACACTGGCAGCGCGAGCAGAGGGAGCCCCGTGGATCCGTGTCATGGCTGAGGAACCGGGCTCAGGAAACCCCCAGTGCCATAAGGGGCTACTGGTTTACTTTCTGATCCTTTGCCCCCAGATAGATATTATCTCTATTCTGGAATTTAAATAAATCTACTCTCTCACTCAGAGGGAGAGGCTCACTCCAATTTTGTAAGCTGGTTGCTCGTAAATGTCCTTGAAGAGAATCTGAGATGCATAGACACACCATGGAGAATTGCCTTCCCACAGGTGTCAGTTGGAATAAGATAATCCTGCTCTATATTATTCACAACAGATGTTATGTTAAATATTATTCAGTGACATAAAATTAAAGAGATGCAAAATACATGCCAAGTGCTATGGACTGTATGTGTGCGACCCCTCCAGATTCATATGTTGAAGCCCAGTTCCCAATGCGAGGGTATTTGGAGGTGGGACATTTGGAAGGTTATTAGGTTATGAGGGTGGTGCCCTCACGCATGGAAGTAGTGTCCTTAGAAGCAGAGACATCATAGAGCTGATCCTTCTCTGCCATGTGAAGATATAGTAAGAAGATGACCATTTGCAAACCAGGGAGGTGGTCCTGGTGAGACATAGGATCTGCCAGTGCCTTGATCTTGGAACTTCCCAGCCTTCAGAACTGTGCGATATGAATGATGCTGGTTAAGACACACAGTCCGTGGCATTTTTGTTATAGCAACTTCAAATGACTGAGATACCAAGTACATACAGAAAACTTAATAATCTTGGATAGCAATATAAATTTTGTTTTAAAAGAATATAAAAAAATATATAGCCAAAAGCTTCACTAGAGTTTATAGGGTCTCTGTGTTGATAAAATGATCAATTCTACCAGGGAAATATGACAACTGCTACCTGTAATAAAAGCCAGAAAGGTAGCCCTGAAATATGATTGAAATAAGCCAATCAATAGAACATATTTTTAAAATCACAAATATTGTGGGGATTATAAAACACCTCTAAACAAAAAAGACTGAGGTAGCAAA
Source organism: Micronycteris hirsuta (assembly GCA_004026765.1). Classification (NCBI taxonomy): domain Eukaryota; kingdom Metazoa; phylum Chordata; class Mammalia; order Chiroptera; family Phyllostomidae; genus Micronycteris; species Micronycteris hirsuta. The sequence continues at coordinate 29,635 of PVJI01019488.1, read as the reverse complement.
AACTTGGTTAGATATAAAACTTGTGTATTACAATGTTTACTTACAGAATTGTGGGCCTATAAGTGGTCTATATGATTATGTGTTTTTTCCTAAATGTTTACCACCTATCTTTATGAGAGATGAATTCTTTCCCACCCGCTGACGTCAGACCTTGACATATGAGCTTCTGTGTTCAGAGAATTGTGACTGCAGGAGTGGTAGACATCCAAGCGTGGAAACTAAGAGCCTGTGCATCGTTCCAACATCTTCCTTCTGATGCAGGGGCAGTGGTGTGTCTCGGAGGCTGCCTCTGTAGCCTGGATAATAAAATGAAGAAGACATGTGCAAAACTAGACTACTGTTTGTCCCCATACACAGAAGTTAACTCAAAATGGATCAAAGACCTAAATATAAGACCTGAAACAATAAATTACGTAGAAGAAAACATAGATAGAAAACTTACAAATCTTGGTCTTAGAGAAGGTTTTATGAATTTGACCTGAAAGGAAGGGAAGTAAAGGCAAAAATAAGTGAATAGGACTATATCAAACTAAAAAGCTTCTGCACAGTAAAAGAAGCTGCCAACAAAACAAATAGGCAACCAGCCAAATGATAGAAGATATTTACAAACAATAGCTTTTACAGGAGATCAATATACAAAATATATAAAGAACTCATACAACTCAACACAAAACAAACAATTCAATTTAAAAAAATGGTGGAGTACCTGAACTGACACTGCTCCCAAAGAAGACATACAAATGACTAGCAAATATATGAAAAAGATGCTCAACTTCATTAGCTATTTGGAAATTCATATTAAAAACTACAGTGAGATACCACCTCACACCTGTTAGAATGGCTACCATCAACAAGTCAAGTAATAACAAGTGCTGGAGAGGTTGTGGAGAAAAAGGAACCCTCACTCACTGCCGGTGGGAAGATGAACTTGTACAGCCAGTATGGAAGACGGTCTGGAGAGTTCACAACAAATTAAGAACAGAGTTAGCATATAACGCAGCTACCCCTGTTCTGGGCATGTGCCCCCCAAAACTGAAACCATTTATTCACAAAGATAAATGAACCCTTTTGTTCATTACAGAATTATTCATGGAGGCCAAGACACGGAAACAACCAAAGTGCCCTTCAGTAGACGGCTGAATAAAGAAGATGCGGTGCACACACACAATGAAATACCGCTCAGCCATAGAAAAACTGTGAAATACTGCCATTTGTAACAACATAGATGGGGCTTGAGAATATCATGGCAAGCAAAGTCGGTCAGTCAGGAAACGTTAAAGAGCAATATGATTTCACTCATGTGTTGGATACAAAACTGAAGGCAACAAATGAACAAACAAGAAAACTGAAAAAACCAAAACCTCATAGACGCAGATGACACTTTGGTGGTTACCAGAGGGAACGATTGGGGATAGCAGAAGAGGGTAAGGGAGACATACGTGCGGTGATGGAAGATGAGCTGACTCTGAGCGGTGGGCACACATTGTGATACGCAGACCATGTATCATGAAAACGGACACTGGAAACCGATATGATCTTATTGACCAATACACCCCAATAAATTTAATTTAAAAAGATTTGGATCAGAGAAGTATTTGAGCTGTATAGCATCAATAAATACATAAAGTTCCTTTGTTGTAAACTACTTAGATTTAAAAAATAATGTATTACATCTACTATGGTAACATTGGTTAATGAAATTATATAGATTTCAAGTGTACAGTTGTATGATACATCATCTGTATATTGCATTGCTTGCTTACTACCCAAAGTCAAATCTCCATCCATCACCATGTATTCGGCGCATTTTACCTTTCATTTCTTCCCCTAACCTCCCTTCCATCTGAAAACCACCATACAGTTGTGTTTGTGTCTATGAGCTTTTGTTGGTTTCCCTTGCATGTTCATTTATTGCTTTCAGCATTATATCCCACATATGAGTAAAATCATATGGTTCTTGACTTTTTTTGCCTGACTTATTTTGCTTAGCAAGATTTTTAGTTTGTTTGTTCTCCCTGTGTAATGCATCATTGACAGATGAACAGAAGTGGATTTATAGAACTCTTCTAGTAAGGCAATGATGTACATTAACGTCAAGCACACACATTTTTTTCTAAAGTCATAGATTCATGCACTATATTATCATGCCACAACTCTATTAAAATAAAAACACATAATAAAATATATTTTAAGTAAGATATTTGAAAATAAAAAATGCTATTGACACATAGGGATCTGGTGAGATAGTTGGGGAATGGGAAGGGACCCCCAAGGTGGTTTGCGAGAGCCTGTGTTCCCCAGAGAAAGGTGGGGGTGGCAGGAAACTCCAGAGCTGCAGGGCTGAGGCTGCACCATGGTGTGGGATACATCTCCCTACTCCCAGGGAAAAGGTAAACGAGACCAACACGCCAGCATAACACTGCAGGAGGAAGCTTGCACAGAGTTTGCTCCAGGCTAGTGAAATGTTTGGTCAGAGGAAAAAAGCCCTCCAGCTAGCTTCTGGAGCACAGGGAATTTGGGGACTGAAGATTTAAAGAGTACAAACAGAGTCTTGGACTTTCTCCTTTCCCTTGCTAGCCTGGCTAGGGACCAACTCACACCAAAGCTGAGTCCCGTGCCCCGGGCAGCGCCCGGAGATATGCACTGGTGGTGGCCCACCGGATGCCACTACACCACGCAGCACAGAATGCCCCTGACTGTGCCCCTCTCTGCCTCTGAGTTCAGTGCACAGACATACAGGGTGAGAGTGCTCACCAGCCCTGAGGCAGCGAGCGACCTCAGGCACAGGGCCCCACAGATGGAGTGCCCGTATGACAGGCTGCAATGGTCAACAGCAGCCCCAGGCCCTGACTTGGGAAGCTGCTTGGGAAGCCGCTATGTGTTGATGGCAACGTCAGCCCCACAAGCACATTCCAGGAAGGGAGACTGAAACCAGAGAACCATCTGTGTAGCAGCCTTGAGCTCCAGAAGGACAGACAAGGGTGGAATGGAGTTTCTGGATACTATCTCTGGTTCTGGGTGTGACTGGGTTCTTCTGTGTCTTGCAGAAGAGATTGTCCTGGAGCTGGGAAGTTTCCTGCCCTACCAAATAGAGCAACATTTTAATAAAGACCTTTTCCTCCCCAACCACCATTTGTTATATTCTTGTGTTTGTCAGCAGGTACCTGAATCCCTCTCTGTTCGGTAACACTATCTCAAATCAAAAACTCACACATTAAATAATAAATCACAATGGAAATTACATCATATTTAAATCTAAACAACAATGAAACTATTATACAGGGTCCAGCACAAATAATGCCCTTATTTTATTACAAAATCATAAGCATGTAATTCTGTAACATAACAATATTATACTCAAGCATAACAAATGACATTTTAGGTGAAGTGGTCAAATTACTGTCCATCTCACGCAAGACATTCATGAACCCTGCTGCCCACATTCAAGCAAGCCTTACTTCTGCTGGACCCTGTGTTTTGAAAGGTATGTGATAAAGCCAAAGAAGTTTCATTCAATCATAAAAAGAAACAATATGACTCATTAAGTAAAACATAATAATGAAAAAAACTTATTTTGCATTTTGTATTACAGTCCAATGTAATGTTCTGCTCCAAGTGAGACAGGAATCTCTGTTACTACTCTTTTTTCTTTTTTTCTTTTTTGCAACTCCAACATCTTAAGGTCTTTTTCTTTCAATAGCTTAGTTTGGGGGACGGGTGAGAAGAGAAAGGCACACAGCTATACAGGATGAGAGAGTGAGAGAGAGAGAGAGAGATTATCTTAATATCTTTAAATTGAAAGTCGCATGTTATTTATGTCTGTGTTTCATTTACAAGAATTAATCAATTGGCCCCATTTAAGTGCATTAGCTCAGGTTACAGTTGTGGATACCTGGATCTTGAATGAGTACTAAATCTCTTCCATAGGAGTATGAATGGGAAAATCATAGACCCTGGTTCCTTTACTGAGGGAGTAACAAAGAAACAAAGGAGACTTTAGGCTATTGCTAAGAAAGGAAGTGAAGAGGGCCGCAGGCTCATTGGGAGTGGAATGCTCTGAGGGCATTAAAGGAGTAAAAGAATGAGCAAGCCAGTGAGCGCTCAGCAGATTGTCCTAGGAAGTGTGAGTGTTTGAATTTATAACTTCAACGGTAACTAGATCTAGAGTGTGGTTTTTGTTTTGTTCAGAAACCATTGCTTGGATTAAGAGGATAAGGCAAAGTATGATTCTCACTTCTTTGTAATGCATCATAGTTGAAAGGAAATACATAATGAGTATTGAAATTGAAATGCAGTAAACGAACATCATAGCTGACCTTCAATATTGCCCATAGTGTTCATTTTCTGGCTTGTTTCAAAAATAGCCGAAGGCCTGACTATCTATTCATGAACAGAGTTGATCAGTATGATAATCTTAGGATAATTTTTACATTGCAGATTCCTGGATTTCTAAAATTGTCAAATTATTTCCAAGCATGCCTTTGGTTTATCATTACCTAGGTATGTGTGTTTCGAATAGGATAGCTTATCTGCTCTTAGAATCTACGTTTTCTTTAGATACAAACTCAAACTGTATAGGTGGCTCTCTTGTGACTGTATTGAGAACCATCCTGAAGCACTTTTTGTAACAATATCAGCAAGGAGAAAATTATTTAGCATTACCAAAAAACAAACAAACAAAAACCTGAAGATACTTCTGAACCACTAAAACTTGTAAAAATGAAACAGCTTAAACAGGAAACACTGAAACAAGAAAAAAAAATCCAGTTCTCTCTTTTGCCTAGAATATTATTTCATAGAAATGGATCTTTTAAAAACATGTTTTACACAATTACATTTGTCAATGATTCGAAGAGCGTGGTTCAAGATTTTTTTTTGTAATGAATGCCTAACTATACACTTTAATGCCTTCAAATATTTGAAGAAGATATGTGCATTCATAACATATGTAATGGGATAAAACTACTACTCCATCACCAAAGTCAGTTAACATGTTTTAATTTTTTAAAAACTCTAGTAATATCATTTTGTATAAAAAATGCTGTTAGGTGTATAAGTGCATCAGACTGGTCAGAAAAATCTAGTCACAGAAATTATTTGAATGCCCTTAGAATATGAAATGGGATACCCTCTAATTGATGGAGGACACAATTTTAACCCTGCCAGATAGAACACTAAGGTTATTCATACATTTTCTGTTATTTTATTTTGTTTTACTTGCTGTTGGAATGAGAGAGAAGGGTGGGATGTGGAAGTTGGGAGGAAGGTAGCCCTGGGTGCAACCCTGCGGCTTTAGAGATGATAAGAGTCTGAGAAAATGGAGCAGTGCCTATAACCTTTGAACCAAGGTTGTAAGAAATGTTTGTACAGGATTCAAAACATTTAAGACTTGCAAGGATGAGTCTTGATTTCAGACCAGATAGGACAAAAAGTATCAGAGCGGTGAAGTTTCTTCACCGTGTACCTAATGCCATTCAGTTCTGATAACAAGAGTTTAGCATGTCTGCAGCAGAGAGTGCAGCTGCTGGTGGCCAAAGGCCTCAGTGTGAACCCAGGTTCTGATACTAAAGAAGCAGGTGCATGTCCAAAGTGAATGACTTCATTTTTTGTGCCTCAGTATGCTCATCTGTAATATGGGGATGATAACATAAAATATATATTTTGTATTCAACTTAGTGCCTCCCAGTGCAAGTTAACTATTTCAACTGTTATAAAGCAGGAAAAGAGAGAGAGAGAGAGAGAGAGAGAGCTATCTCTTTCAATACTAGAGGAAAACTTGGGCAAGTTATAGTCAAGGGCATAAAAAGAAGTTTGTAGGTCTTTAGTATGCCAGCTTTCTAAGGAACTTTGGCAGGTAATTTGACTTTTGATAATTTCTACATTGGTTTTAAAACTAAGATATTTCTAAGATAATTTTGCCTTAACTATTTGATTGTCAAGAAAATAAGCTTTAGATCACCACTCTTCCAAAATAACCAGCTCCACAATATTTAGAAAGAATATTCTACTTCAATTATGGCAACTATCATCATTATATTTCATTTCAATGACTTTTTGCTAAACAAATTTATGGGTAGGAGGTATAACTACTCAGAACTCCAAGATCCTGAAAGAAAAATAAAGCACAGCATTTTTATTTCACTTTATTACCTTCATTCATTTTGTAGTTTTGTATCATATTATTTTCCTTTCTTTTGCAATCTAGTTCCCTTAGTATTTGACTTTTCTCATTGCCCAAACCTTTCTCTTTATTCTTCCATATGTTTATATTTCACATTTACATATGGTTATCTGCTGTAAAGAAAAATCGAACAACATATTTCATATGTACTTTAGCTTAGTGTATCAACACACAGCTCTACCAACAGATTTCTGTGGTATGTCCATTTTTTCAAATAGAGTACTTCCTGGATACTCACGATTATCAGTATTTGTTTCTATGAAATTGATTAGATGGGTATGTTTTGTACGCCTTACGCTATTTTAGAAATACATAAGTGCATTCTAAAGCTACAATGATAAGTACTAAAGGAGTATATTCCCTCAGACTCCTGAAAGGATCAGTTTGACTTGTGGGTCATACAGATTTGAACTGTGTGTTAGAGATGTACTAAGTTGCTCTAATTATTTTGCCAGGCCTACTTCATTGTTTATTACAGTAGGTTTTTTTTGGTATGTTCAGAAATATCAGTGATATTAACATAATGATAATAAATCCTTAGGCAATTTGAAGCTCATTATACTGTGCAATATATTAAATAAAATAGTATTTCATATCATTTAAATATTTGACAATCCCACTTCTTGAATTATTTAGTACACTCTTTTATTAAATATGCTTTCTATTTTAGAGAGAGTTCAGATGAGAAATACATCCTGCTATAATAAAAAATAAACATCCCTGTATTTCCAGCAAAGATTAAATTGTGCCATCATAATTAAATTCTTAATTACTGTATTTATTACCCGAATGACTAAAAAGAGTTAATAAAAGCAAACACACATTTCTCCTTCTCAAATATATTTTTCTCATTATCTGCAAAAAATAGATATCATGCTCATTGTAAAATTAAAGTATTAATTTTAATATTTTTAAATGAAACCAAATTTACCATAAGATGAACAATTCATAAAATGACTTGACAGGAACAACATTTTAAAGTAAAATGACATTTTTCCCTGGCTGGTGTAGCTCAGTGGATTGAGTGCCGGCCTGCAAAGCAAAGGGTCCCTAGTTGCATTCCCAGTCAGGGCCTATGCCTGGGTTGCCAGCCCGGTCACCAGTAGGGGGCATGTGAGAGGCAACCACACCTTGAAGGTTCTTTCCCTCTCTTTCTTCCTTCCCCTTTCTCTAAAAAATAAATAAAATCTATAAACAATTGTGTATTTAAAGTAAAATGACATTTTGGGGATGGGGGCTTAAAACAATTAGAATCTGTTTTCACAAAACTCTTAACTTTCAGATCAAGGTGATATTCAATGCATCTTTATGTTAATGTTTAAACCGTATTTATGAAAAGATATTTGCCTTTAAGATTCTGTCCTTCAAAATCATGTGACAATAAATCCTTCACAATTGTGTGAAGAGCATTTACTTTAGAAATTTTATAAAATGAGCATTTTATTAAAATTCAATATGAAATAATTCCAGCAGCATCTTAAAATTACTTGTCTGAAGAATAATATCAACATTCAATCACTTTTAAGTTTTAAGTTGATTCCATTCCATAGAACAGCTAAGGTGCTTCACAATGACATGAAGAAGAACTGTGGGAAATTGGAAGAGCTTGAAACCCAGCAATTTTCCAGTTTTGACTTCTAAGTATAGACTCTAAAGCCTGAGGCAGGCCTGACCATGCTCCATCTGATAACACACCAGTCACTGCTTCAATTCTTTTTCTTACGAGTCCCGAGAGCTATTAAAATGCACTTCATCAAAATACTGTAATCTCTTCTATTGCTTTCTCGCTAAAACCTATTTTAAACATTTGAATAGCACATTTTGGAATATCACAATTATATGTAACTACCAATGGAATAAAGCAACAATCAGTTTGCTAACAAAATGAATTCAGGAGAAATAAACTGGGAGAAAATTTTAGATGTTATTATATTTCTTGACTCAACATTTTTAAAGAAATTCTACTAGTTTAATTACTCTAAGGATTTGTTTCTTCACCTCTGAAAACAATAAATACGTAGTTGAACACTTCAGTAATGTTCTGTTCTTATGTCTTGGTTATAGAGTAATAGTAATGGTGTTATCTTGAGATATTTTAAGGCTATTTTTGTTGATTCTTCTTGAAGATGGGCCCACAACTTTTGGCATGCATTTCAACATTCTAACATTGTCTTACAATTTTCTGGTGTTCATTTGTCACACTGACAGAAACCAGTTTAAAATTTAAATCCGCATCCCGCCTGAATCCCTTAAAAGAGTTTGCAGGCCACAGCCCGTGCAGTGACTGATGATACTCCTGTCAGGTGCCAGAAGACCCAGCAAAATTGCTCAACAAGTTTCTTAACAAGATAAACAATAAGGCAAATTACAGAAAAACAAATGACTTATCATAAGGTTGCTTCTGTGACATTTTTCATATTTGTCCCCTAAAGACATTTTCACAAATAAAACATTTTCAAAAGTAGGCAGTATCCCTGCAAATATATTTTGTTTAATATCCTCTTAGCGCACTCAGTTTACAATTTGTAAAGAAGGAGCACACAGTTGAAACGTATGGTAAAATTCCTAAAAAAATATATATGTTTTAATGTAATCAAACTACTTGTCTACCTCGAAGATAAATAGAATTTGATTTTGTACTAGCTCTCCTATGAGTTTATTCATCATTATAACCTAATTCTTTTGTTTACAAATTTCCAACATCAAGACTATTGTCCGTAAAATATTTTCCTTTAAAACAGTGTCTTTCGATGCCTAAACCATGGAGAATTATTGCAGCATATTCTCATTTAACACAAGCCATAGTAAAAATGCCTTATTCATAGAGACTTTTTTTTCTAACTGCATATTTAAAGATTTTATTTTTATTTATTTTTAGAGAGAAGGGAAGGGAGGGAGAAAGAGAGGGAGAGAAAGAGCAATGTATGGTTGCCTCTCACATGGCCCTCACGGGGACCTGGCCCGCAACCCAGGCATGTGCCCTGACTGGGAATCGAACCAGGACCGCTTGGTTCCCAGCCCGCGCTCAATCCACTGCGCTACACCAGCCAGGGCTCTAACTGCATATTTAAACCTATAACAAAAGTCACAGAAGGCACATACATGCTTCCAGATCTTAATCCCAATTTATGAGAGAGAGGGGTTCCCCACCACGAACAAGCAGATACTGGGTATCTTAAAATTCAACTCAATTCTGACTATCTACCCAGAAACAGCATCGGAGTACACAAATGAAGGGTTTGCTCCTGCAAAACCGGTGCCCCACACACCGAAGACGCCAGCCAGTCAAACGCAGGTTGTCACTTGTGCTTCTGACCCACAGGTCAGGAGACTCAGGTTCTCCTGACCTCACTGGACTTCAGAGGCAAGATGCAAGTGTGTTTTTATTTTTTTACCTCTACTTTTGACTGTCTATAAATCTGAGTTCCCAAGACCCCATCTCAAGATTTCATTTTGCTAGAGCTGCTCACAGAAGTCAGAGAAACATTTTACTTAGTCATATTACCAGTATACTAGAAAAAGATATAACTCAAGAACAGCCAGTCAAGAGAGAAACGTGCCTATCTCCCCAAATAGCCACATGTTCACTAACCCAGAAAGAACCTCTCCAAATCCCTGTCTTTTTGAGTTTTCATTACTTGGCAATAATTGATTATATCCTTGGCCACCAGGGATTGATTCCATTTCCAGCTTCTTTTCCAACCTTAGAGGTCAGAGGGTGGGACTAAATGTTCCAAAGCTCTGACCATCTTGTTGGTCCTCCTGGCAGCCAGACCCCATTTTTAGGTGACGTCCAAAAGTCACCTCATTAACATAACAAAATTAAAAAAAACAAAAACATCGTTTTCATTCTCAACACTTTTAGGAAATCCCAAGTGTTTTGGGAACTGTGAACCAGGAACTTCAGGCAAAGACAAAATATATGAGAAATATTGATGAGTGTTGATGAATAGCAGTATCACACTGTGTGGCTGAAAGAGCCACATCAATGACTTCATGCAGAGACAAGAAGTTCTTGTGTTTACCCCTTCTTCCTATGTCAGAATACATGTATACCAGGTTAAATCACTTATGAAGGACATCACACCTGGTCTACGTGGCCTGCAGTTTGGAAAATATCACAGCTTCTTGATTTCAACACCTTAACCATTACAGTACCTTCTATAAAATATAAAACCTACTCTATAACACTTGTGTGTTTATCTCCATTACATCTGTATTTTCAGCAAAGTATAGCTTCTAGATAAAAAAATAAAAATAAAGAGTTTATGTTCCGGGAACTGCTGTCAGCTTCTGAAATAACATGCATATAAGCACCATACATGATAACTTAATATACCAGGAGAGTTTTAATGATAGGCTTGTGTATTAACATGAGTATAATTGTTTCCATTTTTATAAAATACATTAGAATATTAGATTAGTTTAAGGTTTTTGCATACTTTTGCTCTTGAATTATAACAAAATGTTAGTTGTATCACCCAGATAATTTGAAAACTTTAAAAAATGTTTAAAGTTTCTTGTTCATATGAAATGCTATCAGGAGGTACAACCTGTCCAAGTCTGAGTTGCTAGCACGTCGTGACTCATGCCACATAGAAGAGCAGCAAATGATTACTGAAAGCATTTTTGGAAGTAACTGAAAAGGAGCAACTGATCATTAATTCATATTAGAAGCACATTTTCTATTCACCATGAAATTCATTAAAATTGCACAGGAAAAAGCCATGATTAGAAGTACAATTATATTGATTCACTTAACTTGAATATACAACCTAGGTACACTCACCAAGGTAGCAACGCCTGTAATATGTTATCCCTAATGGGATGATGTTGAACTACGTGACATTTTGTTTTTAAGATAAAGACAGATATTCCCGGGAACATACACTCCACACATATTACAAAGATTTCCCAGGACAGGTAACTATGACGTTTTGATGCTATCTGTGACACTTAACGTTCCTAAAAATGATGACAAGTAGAAATGTGTAAATACTTCATAAGAAAAATAAGTCATAGTTGCCTGTGATACTAAAGTTGCCACAAGAAAGAAAATACCTTCGTTAAGTGAACATAACCAAGGCCAGCTGTTCTAATGGAAAGAGCATGAGCAGAATTGCCTTTGCTGCACCTGTCACCAGTGCAGCCGATGTTCTGGTAGTGACACCCTAGAGCACAGTACCATTCTACTCGGCTATTGCAACAATTCAAACATAATGCTTCCTAATGAGCTCTCCATTCTCACCTAATCTAACATTTGCTTGTAACTGTAATAAAGATATTTTCATTCCCTCACCACATAGGTGTTATTGACTTTGACTTTTTGTTACACCCATGTTTTCAAACTAAAGTATCAGTTCTTTCCTCCAAATATCTCCTGCGTTAAATGCCTTCTTTTTATTATTTCCATTACTGCTCTGGTCCTTATAAATGTATCATTTTTATACCTGGATTATTGCAATGTTATCGAATGTGTTTTCCCAGTCTCTTGTTTCTCCACATGAATGTTCTGAACCATTTGCTACTGAAATAATCATGATACACACCACTGTTCAAAAATTTGGATGGTCTTTTTCAGTGAGAGAATCTAAAGCTTAAACACTTAGACCAGCATTTAAGGATCTTCACATCAGAACTTGAATGGGCTATGTAATGCAAAATTTTGTTCATCAGTAACAAAAACTACTGAGTAAAAGGAGGAACTAGGATTAAGCACAGCTGAGCTGAAAGACCTATGGCAGCATAAATTATTTAGCTGTTAATTTTATTTTCCCCATGTTTATTGTCTCCCATGTCTAATTATTGCTGGAATTTGATTTTCCTTTCATTAGGGATTTATTTTAATGAGGAAGAAAGCACAAGCTGTTTGAACACACTGCCTCTTGCTATCTTTTATGATTATCCAAAAAATTATGCTGGGCAACTATGATGATAGGAGAAAAGAGAATGCCATTTATTTAACGGCTTTCGTTTGAAAAAAGGAAGTGGTCTCTTGGAGTGCAGAAGCCATAATTCTAAATGTCCATGGAAGCACCCACGTTGGCATTGGGAAACAATGCTTTATGAATATTTTCACATTTCTGCATGGTCAGAGCGTTCAGAGCAAAGATCACAGGCACGTGGGTTTCAGGAGGCTCGAGCGACAGACAGGCCTTTGTAGTCGGAGACTGTGCATTGCTCCAAAAAACGTGAAGTGTCTTCCTTCTCCCCTGGATCTATTTGCTTACATACACTCTAAAGACAATGAATTCTGAGTCACTTGTTTACTTTCCAGGCTGGGGAAAAAGAGAAGGAGACCTCCTCCCCCCACCCTCTCTCTCTCTCCAGAGAGAATGTGTTTATATCCAGAGCAAGGGTCTCCCTCCCTCTATCCCCTGGGGAAAATGACCATGTCCACCGGCTGCCCTACATAAAGCTCCAGGTTTCCTAATCCCTGCACTCTCTCCTCCAGTTTAGTCCCTGCGCGCACGGGGACATTTTGCTCTCAGTGCACTGCCTTTTGCAAATGCGGGGCATGGGTATTCGGTGCTGCTAAGATTGCTCTGTGACTGAAATCTGTTCTCTGATCCAAAAGTAGGGTGTTCCTATTAATAGATATAGATCCAAATATAAGTAGATAGAGTTATACATATGAACACATACTTAATAAATATCATGTATGCATCCATATACACATATGGGTATATGAATATACATTTGTGTATATACATATATATGTATGTAGATAAAACTACAGGCTATTATATTAACAAAGTAATACTTAAGACCTCACATAGCTTCAGGCTTAACAGTTGGTGCCAAGAGTTGCCTGAGGAAAGAAAAGTAATTGTAGGCCCGGAGATATAAAAAGAATTCAACAGAGTTTACTAGAAAAAACAGTTATGGAAATAACTAAATGTTTGACCCATAGCAATAGGAAATTCCCCAATATTTGGCTCTAATTTCTGACTATTGAAATCGGAAATTGAAAAAAAAATAATTTTCTTGAGATGGATTGGGGTTAAGATGGTTAGAAGTTGTTTGAGTTGAACTGAAATTCTGACCCTGAAGTTTCTATATTCATACCTGCATTCCTGAAGGTAGTGGTTTGTAGCCCATTTGGGGTAACTAAATGAGTTGAGCGAAATAGTTACTAAGATAGTGAGGGAGGAGGATATAGAAGGAATGCAGGCAAAAGACTATTTCTCATGTTCAAAATAAAGTGGGCAACTGTGGTTTTTATGTCAATTCTAAATTCACAGTGCCGTCATATTTTAAGCCACATACTCCACTACTAAACTATGCATCCGTACTTCCTATTGTGGTTCTATTCTTGATGTTAGTAAATACAAAATCAAGGACCTTATTAGAACCACAAAAAGACAGAACCTTAGGAATATATGTAACGCAGGGACTAATGGAAAAGAAGTGACAGACAGATGTGTGCGCATGCCCTGGTATTTTAAACCTAGTGATACTAATAAAGGTCTAGTCTCCATTAAGGACTGATTTTAAGCGTAGTCTTCCTGGACCTTGTGGCTAACCTTGGAGAGGACAAAAGTATGGATGATATAAAATTGAACAATATCATCCACCTTTTACAGGTTGGCTAGGTAGTTTAAGTCATTGAGCTAGTTTGGAGAAAACTGTTACACAGGATATGTGGCGTCCACATACCTAACAGGAGAGAACAAATACAATAATTTATAATGAACAAGAAATGAATGACCTCTGCATACCATTGCTAGCAGCTATCTATTTTTCCTTACTACTGAAACTATGTCTGCAAGTCCTACTGAGGCAGAAGATAGTCAGGAGTGAGGAAACTCCAGAGGCACCCCGGCACTAAGACAAAGGACAGTGATACCTGACAGAGACGCTGTTCTAAGACCGGTTGTCCCCACCTTCTAGAAAAGCACTGAATCGTGGTGAATCATGACTGCTCCTGTGCAGAAGATGCCACGTGACCCCTGCTTCATTATAATAACATTATAATGAATTAACATTGTGAATGCTTCTTCCCCAGTGGGCAATCAAGGAAAATCATAGGAGGCTGCATGTGCAGTAGCTTAAAAGTAATACCATCACTTGTACATACACATTAAAAGCCTGCCAAAATGAGTCAGGAAATATACACACTATAGGAATAGAATCCCTCCAGCCACAGAGGGTCAATCTCTGCTCAGAGTTGGCCTGCTCCCATATTCTGTGGAATGTACTATCGCTTAATATATCTGCTCTTTTTCTGTTGTAAACTCTCTGTGTGTTCCACTCAATTCATTGTTTGTCATTACCAAGAACCTGGTTACCTGTGCCCATCTGAAACACTACTCTATATAGTCTGTAACCCATGCTGCCTAATGCACCTTTTTAATTACTTTTTTAAAAATTGAATTTATTTGGGTGACATAAGTTCACAAAACCACATAAGTTTCAGGTGTACAAGTCAATAAAACATCTGCACATGGCATTGTGTGTCCATCACCCCGAGCAGAGTCTCTTTCTGTCCTCATTTCCCCCCCTTTTGGCCACATTCACCTATCCTCAACCCCTTCCCCTCTGGATATTACCACACTGTAGTCTGTGTTTATGTGTTACGTGTGACTTTAAGGGACTGCATGGTCAGCAATTTCAGGATCCCTAAATATGCATAATCATAGTTAACATCAGTAGAGGTTAATTATAGTTACACATAAAGTTTCTTTACAATCTAGCAGAGAATAAAACCAATTAGAACATTTTCATTACTGTGTAAGTTGCAATTATCTAGTCAGAGTACTAGTCACTGTAAATAGGGTTGAACTTGTCTTCTAAAATAGGATTTTTGAAACAATGATATTTCATAAATAAAGCTGTGCAGCTTAAGTAAGGATCATACAACTTCAGTGTTAATGATTTTAGCTAAAAATGCAGCTATTGTTTTTAATATAATGTAAAATATGTAACAAGAAAATGAATAGTTTGTTTCTTCTTATGGACTGTGATGGACAAAATTAAGCTGATCTTAGTCCTTATTTCTTATTAGACTAACATTAGCATCCGTTTTGTCCTTGTATAGATATTTTTATCACCGAAGTAACTCACATAAACATCTAATAATTAGAATATTGTCTATAAAACACATCAATTTACATGCTTCTCAAAAGGAAGGAATTTGTAAATATATTAGGTTTTTGTTAAATGTTTGATTTTAAAAAGAATAAGCACTGAGATTTAAGTCAGCTACTGAGAAAAATAAAGATAAGACATTCCAATTAAGGAATGTGTCAGAAAGATTCCTTAGGGAAAGCAGGAAATGTTAGATTATTGACATTTACTGGAAGCTATAGTATAGTTTGCAGTGGATTAAAGGAAGAGCTGAATCCAGGTAGCACAATACGACTGATGATACCTGTAGGACTACATCACAGGGGATTTTGATAGCCAAATACAGTGCCTGTTTCTATGCCTAAGATGACATTTTTTGGATAAGGGCTTTTAAATGATTTGCTGGGTATCATGCCCTTACCTGTTCAGGGAAAGGCAAATAGAATATGCACTGTTGCCAGTTCAAATCTTTTTCCAGCTCCCAGCCCTTTTCCCTTGGAAAAATACTGCTGTGTTCAAGTATTAAAAGGACCCTCATATTTGTCTAAGCTAATAGTGGCTATTTGATTACCCGTGATATAATTGGTTTAGGCATAGACATGGTAATTATGGTACATTGTAAAAATTGTTTGAATCCTGGTGTGTGCACCTTTTATGTTATCTGGTTTTGCAGCACCTTACAACAAGAGGTATCTATTTCTGAATCCCTTGAATCAAGGATTGGCCAGGGAATTTGCTTTGGCAAGAGGTACAATTGTATTCATCATGAAAGCAGAGACATGAAACATACTTGTGTACTGGGCTTGACATTTTTTGCTACTTTTTGAAACGCTGTGACCTCCTCTATGTGAAATCCCCAAATGACCTGCTGGAGATCAGTGGCTTGGTGACTATCTAAGTGGATCATGTTGGTGTATATGTACAGGGCCACAAACTATGAGCTGACAACCAAATGAGTTAGACGTAAATCAGGTTTAGCCCAGACCAAGTTGCTATCCTACATATGTTTTAACTAATAGATGGCTGTTACCTTGACATACAAATTATTGGAGGTTTTTTTTTTTCCAGCAAAGGTCAAATGATACAATTATACAATCTGTGTACTATGATAAAATAAGGAAAGGCCCACAGATAGGCTAAAAAAACTTGCTCACTTTTCTTTTTTGCCTTAGTTACAACTATATAATAAGATGATATTTGAAGTTACTATGATGATGTGAGAAATTAGTTTATATTTTGAACATGGAAGAAATTATGAAGAAATAATCATCCTTAATGCTATTGTTTTAACAATGAATTTTGGACTCTGAAGCTACTTACCTCCTGATTTCTTTTTACATGTTAAAATAAATACACACTCCATTGTGTAGTTTATTGTAGTTTGTTCTCCATTTGTAGCAAAAAGAGTGGCAACTCCTATGACATCTCTGAGGACACACATGACCTGGGCGGAGTTAGAGCCTGAGGACCTGGGCATGGTCTCCGTTGGAGCACCTCTCCTTAAGGAAAATAAATCGTCACAACTTTCCTTGGTTGCTTCAGCTTGGGTGAAAATAATTGGAGACATGAGGACTTCAGACACATAAATATATGTCCATTACAAGGTGTTTGCCAAACTATAGAGATGTATAGAGCTGCAAGCTAAAAAGCTATGCCAACAACCTTTAAATATATATACAGTAAATATCTCAGACTCTCTGAGCTGGGAGAAAAATTCCACCAGGCTGGTAATTTCCCTAGAATCGAGAATAAACTAAAGAAAAACTCATTTTCACAAGACAATACTATTGGTAATCATTATATTATATTAAGATTAACACCTATTAAGCAAAAATCAAGACATAAATAAAAGTCAAATGTTATTGAGGAGTTTCAATCATATTTCATCAATCAAAATAAGCATAATTCTACTATGAACATTAATACTTTATGTTTATTATTGAGAACTTATGGTAGGATGAATAATGACCTTACCCCTAAGAACATCCATGTCCCAATTCCCATAAATTGTGAATGAAACTTTATAAGGCAAAAAAAAGAGAGAGAGAGAGAGACTTTCCATGTGATTAAATTAAGGATCCTGAAATGAGAGATTTATCCTGAATTACATGGTGGTTCTGATATAAACCTAGGGATCCTTATAAAAGTGAAACAATTGATTAGAAAGATAGTAGTACTGTAGATGTGAAAACAAACTCAGGGAGAGACTTGAAGATGTAACACTTTTAGCTTTAAAGACAGAGAACTGTGTAAAACAAAGACCGTCAGCAATGCACCACTAGAAGCCAGAAAAGACGAAGAAATGTATTCTCCCTTCAGAGCTTTCACAAGGAATGGCTTTGTCCTTAGCCCAGCGAAAGTGCTGTAGGACCTCTGAAGTACAGAAGTGTAAGACAATACATTTGTGTTGCTTGAGCTAACAAGTTCGTGATCATTTCTTATCAACAACAATAGGAAAGAGATAGGAATTTTAAACTGTTTTTATTTATTGAATTTATTGGAATGATATTGGTTCACAAAACCTTACTCGTTTCAAGTGTACAGCTCAACAAAACATCACCTGCACACTGCATCGTGTGCCCATCACCCAAAGCAAAGTTTCTTTCTACCCCCAGTTATTCTCCCTTTTCTCACCTCTACCCTCATACCCCGCTTTTCTTCTGGCTACCTCCACACTGTTGTCTGTGTCTATGTGAATATATATAGATATATAGATATAATGCTTTTTGCTTAGTCTCTTCACCTTATTTCATCCAGTCTCCCAGTCTCTCTCGCAGCTGACAGCTGTCAGTCTGTTCCGTGTATCCATGCCTCTGTTTCTATTTTGCCAGTTTATTTTGTTTGTTAGAGTCCACATAGAAGTTAGATCATATGAAATTTGTCTTCCTATGAGTGCTTATTTCATTTGGAAAAATAAACTACAGGTCCATACATGCTGTCACAAATGATAAAATGTCCTTCCTTTTTACAGCCCAGGAGTACTCGTAGTCCACTGTGTAAATGTACCACAGTTTTATTATCTATTCACATAGCAATAGATACTCGGGTTATTCCCAGATCATGACTATTGTAAATAACACTTCAGTGTACATAGGGATGCATGAATTATTTCGAATTAGTGTTTTGAACTTCTTCGAATATATTCCCAGAAATGGGATAGCTCGGTTAAACTCTTTTTTAAAGTATGAGCTTAAATGTTTAAATATCTACATGCATTTTATTGCTGTATTTGATTTTGGATTTTTGTGGAACTCAGTTTTAATTTATAATGTTGATTCTCTTTGTAATTTGATCTAATACACTTAGCATCTTGGTATGTTTCAATTATGGCATCTTTTATGTGGAAATTATGAATCAAGCAAGTCCCATTTTCATACTATCCCAGATTTCCTCAATGGACGAGCATTATGAAAGATCATCAGATACGGGTCAATAATATCTGCCCAATTGCAAAATTTATCAGAAAACTAATGTCTACAAACTTTCATAATCTTAGGTAACAAAAGCTGCATTTAGAGTCTTGCAGGAAATATCATTGAAAATCAATGCAAATCAGAGCGGTTGCCTCTGTAGTAGTGATTATCGGCAGGGACTTTTTAGATGGAAAAATGTTTCTATGCAATAAAGGCACTAATGTAGGGCCTGGGATTTTACCACTAGTGGAGATAATAAATCAATAAAGTAATACAATATACCAATCAGATCTTAAGATTTTTAAAGCAAAAAAAAAAAGTTACTTAAATTATGAAACACACCAGAAGACTGTGCCATTTAGCCAGAGGATATAGAAAGAGTAAATAAGGTATATCAAAATATTACATTAAGTATTGGGAATTTATCTTTCTCCTAATTATTGTCAGATTATTTTATGAAAATAAAAAAGTAATAACAGAGGTCATACTCCTCTTGAGAAGACTCACTGTTTTGGAAAACGAGAATTCAAATGAAAGAGGTAAGGGGACTAAGAAGCCCAAGTTAGTAGTTGCAAAATAGTCACAAGGAAGTAAAGCACATGAAATATAATCAATAATATTACAATAACTATGTATAGTGCCCACTGTGTACTGGAAATATCACAGGGGATACTATGTAAAATATATGATAGTTTAATCACTAAGCTGTACTCCTGAGATCAATACCAAGGAAAATTGAAAAAAAAAATTATGAAGTATTCATGAAGTATTTGTAGAAATTTAATGCCCTAACATATTGAAAAAGTCTTCAAAACAATACTTAAAAATTATTCAATCCATAATATTTCATTTTGACCTTTATTTCAATATTTTTCCACAGTCATGTTTTAATTAAATATTCAACTGTCTTGCAAATACAGAGTGAAAACCATCTGTTACATGTGTCTTCCTGATGAAAAAAAAAGCCCAATAATTCCTGTAAGCCCTTTGCCAAAGAGAATGAGCTGGCCTTCTCTTTGCGTTCTTGTATTTTCTTCTAACCATCCACATGTATTTATTCAACAAGCACTAATTATCAAGTGTAAGACACTAAGAGATGTTTAGAAAAAAAGTAACAATTGGGGAGGTGGGGCATAGAATGAGGTGAGCAGATGAATTAGAATGTAACCTGTCATAGTCATTTGTGGGAACAGGGGTAGATCTTGAGAATATCATGCTAAGGGAAATAAGTCAGACCAAAAAGTTAAGAACCATATGATTTTACTCGAATGTGGGATATAAAACAGAAGACAACAAATTAACAAATAAGAAAACAAACAAGAAAAACAAAAAAAAAATTGTAGACCCAGGGAACAGTATGGTGGTTACCGGAAGGAAGTGGGGTCGGGTAATAAAGAGTAAAGTGGGTCAAATGCGTGATGACGGAAGATGATTTTACTTTGGGTGGGGGGCGCCCAGTATAATATGAAGATCATTCATCATAGGAATGTACACTTAAAACATAACTTCTTATTAACCAATGTCAGCCTAATAAATTTAATTAAAAAAAAATTTGAACCATATACTGGAAAATCCAAATGCAGTCTATTTCAGTGATGCAACCCTCTATGTAAAAACTGTTTTTACTTACATATGTCTTTTCCTTCTGAAATAGTCTATACATTAATGACTTTAGATATTAACTTTTAAGAAATAAATTAATAAATCAGTTCAAAATTTCAGTGAACATTAAATAATTTTTCCTAAGTATTAGACAATCTTCTTGCACTGAGGAATATAAATATTAACTGGAAAATGTTCTCATAAATAGAATGTATCTTTAATATACAGCAGCCTACTTTGCATACACTTTATACCAGATTTCTGGGCCTAATAATCTTTTGTTACCAATTAAGTCTGTAAAATTTTATCAGCTGATTGATAAACTTTGATATTGGTGATGTCAGACTATCACAGGGTGAAACCCTTTCCAAAAAGGGAGTTATTATTAATTAATGAAGCCAAGATGTACAAAATAATAATTTTTGTTTTTTCAAGTATCATTATAAAATTTAATTATGTTAATGCAGTGTAATGATGCTCAAAGAGGCAGTTCCGTTTGCTCCCACTTTAAGGCACAAAGATTACTAGTTATTTAAAGAAGTGAGTAATGCCACAGGCATCCACCACTCTGCTACAATTCACTGCTTGGGATGATCCCGTGGCAGGTGCGCTGTTCAGATCCCATTCATCTGACTTGCAGCTGTGAAAGGTGCAGTTCCCTGAGGCTGTCGAATACAGGCTCTGACTTCAGAATCAGAAGCGCATTGCCATCAAATCCATACTCTTCTCAGGCAGATTGTAGGATGCCATGAGACAAGAAAGGATACCAAAGTATGAAAATATTTCAACTTTAACCAAGGCAACATAGTAATACCCACTGTTTATATCACTGGTTAGAATATTTCTCAATTCTTATGAAAGCATCACATTTAAGTACAAAGGGCATTGCATTTAAGTATGTTGTTGGCCATTGAACTTGCAGGCATTCTGAAATTGGCTTTAGAAGGACATGAAATTAATGGACTATAAAGTTTGGCTTCAGAGAACTTTAATTTTACAAGTACAACAGTAAAGGTCATGTTATTATTTTTTTCTACATCTACCTTTTAGTCATGGCTATATGGCTAAACTTCAAGATTATCAGTAGTTGCGGTGTCTACATTTTGAAGGAGAGCACCCTACTAAAAATAAGTAATTGTATTATTATTAAAATATACATTATTAAGAACAATGATGATAGGAAGCACTTTGTAAGAAGTATATACATCTTACATGTGAACAGAAGTCTCCTTATTTTAATAGTTTAGGTAAATCCAATCACTTAAGTGGCAAAATCAGGATTCAAATCCAAGAATCAAGACATTATAGTTTTTTTCCATTATTATGACGTACTGATTCTCAACATATGTCTTCTAATACAATATCTATAGAGAAAGTTTTACACATGAGAACTCAGTTTTATTTGAACATTCATTACCCTTAGATTTTCACTTTAAGATTGCTTTGTAGAAAACTTTGACTTACGTTCTATGAGTAACTTCTGTGTTTTCCAGGAGGAGTTAGTCTGCAGGCTGGTTTGGTGCTCACTTCCCCCGGCCACGTTCTTCTCCACCCATCACGCCACTCACCACCCCTTCGACCGCCGTTGACATCTGGGAATATTTCAATCACCTAAGAATGAAACGTTCACAATGAACACCCATTCCCCAGTAAGAAAAGACATTTCTCCACTGAGTCAAAAAACAGCACAAAGCAAACAAACAAAAAACTTTGTCACGTGCCTTGTGTTACTGGTTGTGAATAAATTAAAGATATATGCTCAGCGCTTGAGTTTACGCAGCACGTGCTTCCCTTAGAACCGTTTTTTCCCCTCCTCCCACAAACGTGTAATGTTTTCCAACAGAGGTAAAAACTGATTCATTACAGACAATATTCACTTAATACACATTTTGGAAATATGTATGTAAGAAAAAGTGTTCACAAAGTAAAACATTTATGTCAGGAAGTATCCTGTTACGATTCTGAGAAACAAATTAGAAACTGATTAAGCAAATAAAAGCAATATATTTTATATATTTTCCATATTAATAGGCTATTATCTCAGGAACTGACTTTGCAAAAAGAATATGTATCTTTTATGTTTAATTTTGGATATTAATGCAGTCACAGTCCCAGTAGATATATGGAGCATATCAAATCTAGAGATATACAATTTTTGTTTTCCCAAGCCTTTGTATTATATTTTCTTACAGGCAAATGCATATTGAAATAACTCTTTAAAATTATTAATTATCTTGAGAGAAAAAATGTTTTTCCTAAAGGGTATTTAGTAATGAAATTAAAATGAATGTAAAATTTAAATTATTTTTTCCTCACTACATTTAGCAGAAATATTACATAGAGTCAGAAGACAAACAGATTTTTTTTTCCCTCTGCTGGGAGGGAGAAACACTGATTCAGAATAACATAATCAAAATGAAAGTTTACAATTACAAGGACTTCACAGAGGTATTTTATAAAGTTTAGGAGGCAAGCTAACATGTATGGTTACAGCATGATTTAAGATGCAGCATCAACTGAAAATGATAATATAAGCAAGACACATTGAAGATATTTTGTTCAAACCTTTACTTTACTTTACTTAACCTAAAATATTTTTTATAATTTCACATTCAAAAGCCAAAATACAACATCGTTATGTAAACCTAAACATTGCTTATAGTATTCAAATCCCTTGAATGAATGTTAGTACCTTTTCAGATCATAAACTCGAATTAAAATAAAGTTTTTACTGAAACTTTCTTATTTAGTTCAAGTGCCTAATATCTGCTGAAAGAATATATAGTAGATAATATCTAAAATATGTATTTATATTTTATTCCTGCATCAGTCATTAAAGGAGTTTTTTCAATTAAAAACATCAAATCTGATAGCTCTTCAAATTTCACAGACAGTCCAGTAATCGAGTGAGGATAATGGCTCTCAGACCTTGGAGAACACAGAAACAAATTGTTTGTGCTAAATAACATGTCTGAAGCAACATAAGCAACAGTCTTTTCTATCTTTGAAAATGATCATAACTGTAGAAATTACTAGAAAATGTTGGTTCTAAATTTTAACACTTAATTTCTTGCATAATAATAGATGAACACACAGATGACAATGACAGCCAGCTAGTGAATTAGGTTGTTCAATGCTATTTTGAAGTCATTGTATTGACTCTTTGATGAAGTTCTGAATGCTATGAGTAGTGTGATGTTACTTATCGAAATGAAACTAGTCTACATTTTAGAAAAAGGTATACGTGTTGAAGATGTTCTCAGTGCCCTGGCTTATCACCTCAGCACACACAGGTCTGTTATAAACCAGAGCTTTTTCCTGTGAACACTCATACCTCACTGTATAAGGGTTGTTCCACCAGATAATTCTCTATCTTTTCCCCTAGCAGGATGTAAATGCTAGAATTTACCAGCCTATTAACTGTGCTCGACCAAAAATGGAGGAAATTTATGCCTCTCGGAAGACTTCTCTAAGATAGGACCACTACTCTGTCCCAGAGGTCCCCACTGGACTTGAACTCCAATCCCTCAAACCATTATTAACACTTCCTTCTATCTTGTCATCTTAACTCCTCTGACTGGTAGTTCCCATAATTGCTTCTCAAAAAATGACTCGCATTAAAATTTAGTCTCAGTCTCCTTTTGGGGCAGATCGACTTAGAAAATGTGCTTATGAACTTGATGGTTTTGTGACCATAAGTAGTTAGCTACTTAGCTAGGTACTACTAGGAAGGAAGCAAAGGGAATGAAATATTATTATGCATAATCAACTGGCGAGAATAAGCTTGTTTCACCAGGAAGCTACAGCTTCACACTCCACTCCAGAGGATCACAGCATTTCCAAGCCAAGGATTAACACCACTTCCTTTCCTCTCTGGAGTGCCAGATTGCTGGGGGAGCAGGGGGAGGTAAGCACATGTGCAACAGAAGTCAAAATGGTGCAGGTGGAGGTGCTTGATCATAGGGGCCTGTCAGTCTAACCTGGAATAAGGATCGTTTGGCTAGGGGGTGGATCCATCAGAAGCCCACAAAAGCTTGGGAAGTTGATTGGTTATTTTGAAAAATCGCTAGGTCTGTCCCAAGCCCAAGATAATATAACACAGTTTAATTAAGAAGCTCTCTCTCTCACTCTCTCTCTCTCTAACATGCACCTACCCCCTTTGTTAACACATTCTCTCCACAGTCACTACGTGCTGTCTAGCAGCTCCGTGGCTGACAGCCATATGAACTCCAAATGCAAGCCTGGGTACCGTACCATAGCGGTACAGTACCACAGCTGGGAATAACACTAAGCTACTTGCATAGGGACTGAGTGCAAGCTCCAAAGGACCACACTTTAAAATGAAACAGGAACTCTAAACACAAACCTAGTTTTGGCCTTCCTGAAGACATGGTTGGACTCCACTGCAGGCCAGACAGAGACGGGACACAGCGGCAGCCTTCTATTTCTACCCGAATAAACGTGCCACACCACAGCCTCCCACGTTTGGGTCCATGGACTGCTTTTCTCAGGGTGCCCTGATAGAGCACCACCGTTTCCACTGGCAACAGTTTCATAATAAACTCTGTTCTCAAAGAAAAAAAATAGCTAACTTTTACATTTTAAGATCATATTCAATCTGCCAAAATCTTTTGCCATATTCTTAATAAAAAATAAGATTTTCTCTTTCTGTTTCAGATAAGTAGCTTTTAAATCTTTGCTTTTGATATGTACTTTTACAACCTTGATTTTTTCAATTCAACACTTTTCGTTCAAAGAAGGGAAGTTAAGATGATTTTGATTAAACACTCTAATTACTAATTGTCCTGGGCTATTGAGTAAATTTTGAAACTAGTGAAATATTTTTTAAATGAATCAAAGGTTATCATTGATTTAGTACTAATATTTTTTACATTTTTGTTCAATCATTTCTGAGAGAGGTGTGTTCAAATTTCTCCTTAATCGTATGCTAGGTATTGGATTCATATATTTTGAGAATATACTTTTTTTTGGAGATAAAACTTCGGCTTAAAAAGACTTCTCTGTCAATCTTTCTTTGTTCACCCAATATTCTTCCTTTGTTTTGTATTGTTTTGCTATTAGAGAATTTTGTCCTGATTTTTAAATTGCTACTCATATATTTAATAACTACCGCAACATATTCTTCAATTTATTTCAGATCCCTTTGTATCAACATGTCTTCGGGATGCTCTTGTATACATAATTAAGCTAGATTTTCTTTTTACTCAACCTATGACTTTGCTGAGTAATTTACTGTCAATTGGATTGTAATATTTCAGTTGTCCTTACTTTTATTGATGTTAAGATAGTCACTTTATTCAAAATGTTGATGTTCAGTTTTATCTGGTTTAAATTTATTTGTATTAACATTTCTCAGAAATCACTGGGTCACTTTAATTTGGGAATTGAAAGCATGCTAAAGTTCTGAAAATATATGATCAAATTTATCTTTGAAGATTTGTATCTATAACTGAAAACAATCTATTTTTTTTAAAGAATTTAAAGGATGAACAGGGTGATAAATTGAAGATCTTAGAGTGCTGTTTCTCAAAGCTGGCAATTGCTCAAGCTGCCTCAGATTAAAGTCCAACTGGTGTGACGAAGCCTGATTGGGACTGAACAGTAGAATCCCTGGGAAAGCGATGAGAGAGAAAAGGAGAAGTTGTGATTGACAGTGAAACAGATGAAACATGTTTTCCAACCCCAAATAAAAGGGAAGCAAAAGTACAGACGGCAAAAGCATATATACGGCCTCAGCCAGTGGGGCAGCTTCCTATTTCAAGAAACTTTTCATGATTAGAAAATATACTCCTGCTGAGATTATTGATATAGGCGCCAACTTCCAGCAAAAGGCCAGGGAAAGTATCCAGACATGGTTAAGGTGGCAATGGATGTGGACTAAGGGCGGGGATGATGGCATTTCTCTGACTGGGCAGAAAGCAAAGAAAATGGCACTGTCTGCACACACCCTCTCTCTGGCATTGCCTGCATGCCGCTAGGGGGGTTTAAGGTACTGACCCCTATAGATTGGATTATTTTAGTCTGCAGAAAGGCTTGGCCAACTGAAAGGGTTCTCCCTGGGCTCAGGGAACCCTGGAAATTTATAAAGGAGGTACAACAAACTCCTAGGGAGTTAAGAAAGAGACAAGTATCTACTCCCCATCTCAGAAGGTCCTGACCACACCCTATTTACTACAGGAATGAAAGTCAAGATTTGCCAGTCCACTCCCAGCACTGGGTATAAGACACTGATATCTGTGTTGAACCTGGTCTTGAGACAAGACATTTATGGTACGGGAGCTGAGTGCTCACTGAGGCAGGTTGTTGTTTGTTTGAGGGGATTTAGGAAGTTGTGAAGCACGAACCAAGACCAGACATTCGTATGGAAAAGTCACTGTTAACGGTTTGGGTGGGCCAGTAAATTGGGTGGGACAAAATCTCAGGGGATCTCCAGGGCAAGATGAACAATGTTAGCCAGGCTGATGGAGTCTCAGATATGTCATCCACCTACTGGCTCTGTGGCTCTGTGAGGGAGAGGGTTCAGAAAAGAGACAATGGCCTCTGCCCACTTTTCTGTCTGAGAGAGAGCTGTGCCCCAGCTCTTGCCTTCATGTCAGACACTTCAATTCCTCCCTGTATGCCACAGGCACCTTTCAAACTACTACCCCGGTGCTGGAGTTCAGAGGGAGTGAATCTGAGTAAGTCCAATTTGGGTTCTTTAAGAGGAACTGTTTGGGACTCCAGAAGTTTCTTCCACTGACTTAGTCCCTGCTGGCTTTTAGAGCCAGGGATTATGTGGATTTATCTTCCTGGCTCTGGAAGCCTAGGCTGGGGGACTGTTGTGGGGCTGGAACTCCTCGCCACCCAGATATCCCTCCCAAATTTTTATCCATCTCATGTGGGTGTGGGACCAGCCTGTTCCTAGTCATTGACCCTCCTACAGGTCTGGATGGATATGGTTTCTTTAATTCTGTAATTGTCAGACTTCCATTCAGGTGTGGCACTAGCAGCAACCAACCTAGATTCACAATTTTATTTTGTCTTGCAATCTCCAAGCTCAGCAAAAGTAGCAGCCTTCTCATATTGCTTTATAACTCAGGCAGGGTGACCTTAGGCAGGTCACAGGTGGGAGCTGACCTTGGCCTGCATACCCCAGGAAATCTCAGATAATGCACACCCAGTGGACAGCTACAGAACAGGTCAGAGCATCGTCCTGCCCCTTCAAGTTGATTCTGCATGGAGGGTGGAGGTTGGTGGTCAGTGGTCACAGCCTATCCTTGCAGCTGACTGGCCTGTGTAAATCCCTCCCATTTATCTGCCAGCAGCAACCAAGGCTCAACTACAAGAGGAGGGTGCATTCAACCCACATGAAGGGCACACCTCGAGTACCCAGCTTGGATGATAGGGGAGGCTGTGCCACTGGACCCTACAGGACACCTACTACATTAGGCCATGCTACCAAGACAGTGAATCATAGCAGCTCTAATAAATAGAAACAAATACTGGAAGCTTGCCAAAATGAGGAGAGAAAGAATCACGGCACAATCGAAGGCCAGATAAAGAGCTTCAAAGACAAGAACAAACTAAAGAAGTTCATCATCACCAAACCATTATTATATGAAATGCTAAAAGGACTTATTTCAGAAAAAGAGGAAGATCAAAACTATAAACAATAAAAGACCAATAAATACATATCTATCAACAATTGAATCTAAATAACATACTAAGCAAACAAGAAGAGCAGAGACAAAATCACAGAGAGCATTTTGATGGTTGCCAGATGGAGGAGGGCTGTGGGAGAATGGGTGAAGAGGTGATGGTATTAAAAAGTACAGATAGGTAGTTACAGAATAACCACAGGGATATAAAGCACAGTATAGGCACTGGCATAACCAAAGACCTTATACTCATAACCCATGGTCATGAACAATGATGTGGGGATTTCCTGAGGGGGTGGGGGTTACTGGGTAGAGGGGGGGAGGGGGAAAATGAGGACAACTGTAATAGCATAATCAGTAAAACATAATTAAAAATAAATAATTTTAGGGGGATGCCAAAAACCTTGGTAATCTAGATAAATCATATTTTAATACAATATGTTTATTTTTAAACACATTTTTCTTTGTTTTTTAAAAGATTTTATTTATTTATTTTTAGAAAGAGGGGAAGGGAAGGAGAAAGAAAGGAAGAGAAACATCAATGTGTGGTTGCCTCTCATGTGCCTCCCCCACTGGAGACCTGGCCCACAACCCAAGCAGGTGCCCTGACTGGAAATCAAACTGGTGACCCTTTGGCTCACAGTGTTGTGAACTCCAGCCAGCAGGATTCATATGGCCATGACTGAATGAGTGAATAAGCTCACATGGAAACACACAGGAATAGAGAACCGGGACCACACGTCCCCTCCATTATGATCTTGGAGAGGCCCCGAACCGCGTGTCCACCGGCTTTTTATTGCCATTTCTCGGGCATTTTACATATGAATGATCTTCATTAACTATGCATGAACTGTAGATTTACATTAGGTGGTAGATGTGCAAATGGAAGACAATAGGCTTGGGTTGATTCACTGGCCTGAGGAAGACATTAGCATAAGTCCTTTTGACTCGAGGAGAGAGAGATTTTTAGCAAGGACAAGGTTTTATTTTAAATCTAAGGAACATGCCAGCCTGATCTCCCACAGGAAATTCTGCTTCCACAAACATGGGTCCTGAATGCCGGTTTTAAGTTCCACGAGAGACCATGCTCGTGTTAGACGTGAAACATAAGGGCTACAATTCCCCACTGTGGGGGCATGAATTTCCCTAATCACAGGCTGGTGCTCAATCCAGAGCCACACCAGCCAGAGCGTTCATACAATATTTTTAAAAGTCAAAATGCATGCAAGAAATCCTTGATGAATAAGGTACAAACAAATTTAAATAAAGATCTGATCACACTCTGAAAAAAAAAGACATTTATGATGTTAAGCAGTTATTGCTGATCATAGGAAAACTGACAAATTATCAAATAAATACAGGGTATAGGAAAGATCCAGAACAGAGAACAAACTCAAGAAAACCAAAGGCTATCCCAATGGCTATTAAGTTTCCAGTAACATTAACCCAGAAGCAAATGTGGTTTGACTTCCTTGTTGCCAGGACCCCACCTGAGAAGACAGACAGGCAAGTCAACACTACGTTGCTTAACCTACGGAAATCTTTGAAACCTGATCAACAGTTCAGATCTGTTTCTACCATTCCTGATGTTCTGTCTGATTCAGCATCAGAAAGGCCTCAGAAATGCAGACCTACTTGGGGTAGGTGCCTCCCATGCCCCAGGTATAGGATGTAAACCAAAATTGCCTTCAAGTGAGGTCTGTTGGAGACAA